>JANIJG010018634.1:9976-54097 GCA_024611175.1 Megaceryle torquata
CAAGAGGGAATGGTCTTTGTGGGGGGGTGGGGTGGGAATCAGCTCCGGTGAGTGAAGGTGTCTGGGGAAGGAACACAGCCCACCTGAGCGTGACTGACCAATAAGAGAATTGCCGTGTTGGCAGGAGGCTTTAGGCTGATAAATTCCACGGGTCTCAGATAACACATTCTGGAGACAACTCCCATTGTCAGAAGCATAAAAGAGTGGGGTGGGGGAACAGAGCACACACTCCTGCCGCAGGATCACGAACTGTGGGAGCTGCACCTTGGGTCAGGTCCTTGGTATTTCTTACCATGACCAGCTACAGCTTCAGGCAAACTACCTCTTCTGTGGCAGGGGGACCTGGTGGCTCCTCCGTCCGTTTTGGGGGAGGTTTCTTTAGGGCTCCAAGCATCCACGGGGGATCCGGTGGCAGGGGTGTGTCAGTCTCATCTGCTAGATTTGGCTCTTCTGGCCTAGGAAGCAGCCTGGGCGGTGGATCTGGAGGTAGTTTTAGCAGCAGCTTTAGTGGTGGCTATGGCGGTGGTTTGGGCGATGGCCTCCTCTCAGGAAATGAAAAGGCGACTATGCAAAGCCTGAACGAACGCCTCGCCTCTTACCTGGACAAAGTGCGTGCACTGGAAGAGGCAAACTCTGACCTTGAAACTAAAATCCGAGACTGGTACCAAAAGCGAGGACCAGGCCCAGCTCGGGACTACAGTGCTTATTACAAGACTATTGAAGACCTTCGAGACAAGGTAGGTGTTAGCATTATTAAAAGTCACCTTAGGTTTGCACTTAGGAATGAAGCATAAAAACCCCAAAGAGAAAAACTTTGCTAAGGAAGCAGCCGGCGGGCGCTGCGGCTTGAGAAAAGGAGAGGGGTTGAAACGAATACGCGGCGACTGGGCCAGGGGGCTAAAGCAAATTACCTGGGTGGAACTGTCTGTGTAAAGTGCTACCTAAGAGCGTACACAACAGCCAGTCGGAGCTGTCGTAGCACCGAGTTCTCTGATGGTGTTTGCTTTGAACAAAACAGACACACACGCATATAGACACACACATAGACACACACATATAGACACACACACACATATAGACACTCACATAGACACACACACACATATATAGACACACATAGACATACACATATAGACACACACACATATATAGCCACACACACACATATATATACAGGCACACAGACTTATAGACACACATACACAGACAGACACAGGCTGGTCAGTTCACACACACTTATATAGATGTTACGGAGCCAAACTGATAGCAAGCTGCCTATCTCTGCAGTCTGATACCTATCTGATACCTGCCGTATAGCTTGAAAGCCTCCGAGGCACAAACACGCTGCCTTAACGGGAAAAATCACAATCAGTTAAGTATCATTTTGTAAATGTGGAGATAGCAGCCCCAGGTTTCATCACCGTACTGTTATTTTTCTTTCACATTTCACTTAAGCTTTGAATTGAAATAAGAGTGCTGAAACATTTGGCTTATGGAGAAAGGAAGCAGCAGGCACGAAGTAATCAATCCCACAGATAAAGGCAGGATTTGCCCCAACAGCCCATGGGTACCTGATAACAGATTACTCTGAGGTGATACACACCCAGAAAACATAAGTAGCAGCTGATTAAACTATGTAAATAAATGAAAGAAAATTTGAGGTTTAGTTTTCACAGTTCAGCCTGGAGTTCATGACCGCTCCCACGCGGTTTGATCTCTCCTTGCTTCAACCCATTCCCACTCTCTACTGATTGCAAAGAGTGAGCTGAGGTGAAGGCAGAACAGCAATTAGATTTTTTTCCTTTTAGCAGTCTTCTCCTGACTGCTTTTCACTCCCCTGTTAGAGGCAGAAAATGCTGTTCCAGATGGTTTTGTGGATGAACTTTTGGGTTTTAAAAGTGGCAGGCAAAAAAAAAGACATGCTTTGTAAGTAAAAAGGAACAGGGATTGCTTCTAGATAAATTTTCCTTTAGAGGCTTTCCTGATGCATTAGAAGAGTCAGTAAACACTGTCCTGGACACGCGAGGAAATAAAAATACATTCCAAGTCTACAGAAATGCAGTATGAACCCATGCTGTCCACCAAACACAAACATGTCATCAATTTTAAAATCCTCCAGACGCTGTAGACACTGATAAGAAAACAGGTGATGAGAGTAAATTCTGCCAAGAGGGGTCTGCAAACCTTCCTTCCTTTGCATCTCTCCAGGACACAGGTTTCCTGCCTCAGTCCTCAAACGTCACTCACCCCTGGCTCACCAAAACCCTCCCCCTCCAAGACAGGACATATTTTGTCTCACTGTGGCACTTCTACCTTCACAGGCCAGGCAAGACTAGGAGAGCATGCCCATAAATAAGAGAACCTGCCCATAACTAACAGTGCTGGCAAAGCCATGATAACTGCACTGTGGCTTTGCTGCTTTCCTACCGAAACCCAATAAAATACACTTTTACTTGGTGTGCCTACAGATAAAATAGAGTCTTAACCCTTTATCTTCAGATCGGGGAAGCAGATAACAGCATTGTTTCAGCCTCAGCAATGAGCTCTCATTGTTTGTAGATCCTCGATGCCACCATCGACAACTCGAAGGTTGTCCTGCAGATTGACAATGCCAGGCTGGCTGCTGACGACTTCAAAACCAAGTGAGTAATTTCTGAAAAGAAAGAGGTCTCTCGAGCAGGCAAAAATCCCCGCTGAGCCAGAGGGCAGTGGCTGTTAAAAAAGAAAGGAATGCCTCTAAAATCTCTGTATGAGCACTAATTTGAGCCTCTCCTTGCAGTTCAGGCCTTAATGTATTTGCTGAAAGCACCACCTGCACCGCAGAAAATGTTGTAACGTGTAAAATATGTGGAGAAAAGTTTAATGCAGGACAACATTTGCTACCTCAAAAATCCTACAGACCCAGATACATTTACAGCAAGTAGTGGTGGTCTGGCTTACTCGGCTAAGCTGGAGAGTTTTGGGTTGCTTTTTTAAGGTTTGAGACGGAGCAGGCTCTGCGCATGAGTGTGGAAGCCGACATCAACGGCCTGCGCAAGGTCCTGGATGAGCTGACCCTGGCCAGAGCTGACCTGGAGATGCAGATCGAGAACCTGAAGGAGGAGCTGGCCTACCTCAAGAAGAACCATGAGGAGGTAAACTCCACGAAACACCTTTGGAAAGGACATTAGAAAAATGGTGTGTGGAAGTGTGGAGTCCCTCAGGATTGCCCTGCACTCTCCAGCAGCCAAGAAAAGATTTCTGAGTAGACTGGGAGGCTAGAGATTCAACTCCCCTGCAAGTATTTAAGTGGAGTCAGTCAGTCCTTGAAGAAAGAATGGAAGGTTCATAATGTTTTTAGTTTATGATCATAGCCTCTTTTGTCTTCCGCTGTCTTGTCCACGCAGGAAATGAGTGCTCTGGGAGGACAAGTAGGGGGCCAAGTTAGTGTTGAAGTGGACTCTGCTCCGGGCATTGACCTGTCCAAGATCCTGGCTGAAATGAGAGACCAGTATGAACACATGGCTGAGAAGAACAGGAAGGATGCTGAGGCCTGGTTCCAAAACAAGGTAGGAAAAACTCCATACTGTACAAACACTAACCATAAAAATCCACGAAAGAAGCAAAACATGATTAAACCCAGAAAACTGCTGGGAAATCCTCGTGACCTCTGCTTAGAGGCCCCCTGTTTCTCTTGTGATGTTGTCCCTGTTTCAGACAGAGGAGCTGAGCCATGAGGTAGCCATCCATACCGAACAGCTGCAGAGCAGCAGGTCTGAGGTCACTGACCTGAGACGCACCCTCCAAGGGCTGGAAATCGAGCTTCAGTCCCAGCTCAGCACGGTACGTTCCGATTTGCACCGCGTGGCCCCCCCGCCCCCACCGAAACGGGTGCATATTCCCCTCCCTGCGAGGAGTCTTGCACCCGGCAGCAACCTTTTTGTGGTTGCCCTCCAACCCCTCCGGCCTCAGAAAGCGGCGCTGGAAAGCACCCTGGCAGACACGGAAGGGAGTTACGGTGCCCAGCTGGCGCAGATCCAGGGCCTGATCGGCAGCGTCGAGGCGCAGCTGGCTGAGCTCCGAGCCGACATGGAGCGCCAGAACAGCGACTACAAGATCCTCATGGATGTCAAGACTCGACTGGAGCAAGAGATCGCTACTTACCGACAACTCCTGGAAGGCCAGGAGTCCCAGTAAGGAATTCCGGTCACTGCACAAAACCTTTCTGCTTAGCCCTGGTGCTCATTTGCCACAGCACCGCAGTAAACACAACTTCAAACACTCCTGGGGTTCGCAGATTTTTAACAAATTCCTTTTTCTGGACCACAATGCAGCTAGAAATGTTATATTTCCCATTTACATTGAGTTGCTAAACAAAAAGGCAAAGGGATGAGCAGTAAGAGATTAAATGTGACCAAACAGTTCAAGTGATCACATCATCAGCTGCCTGTCACCCGGGGAACACGCTGCAGTTGGTAATGCTCACAGAATATAAGGACAAACACCAAATTCCCCTGACCCCCCTGTCACGAGTTAAATAGCTCTTGCCTTGTAGGAATCAGTGTAGAAGGAAACACTGTGAAGGCAGAGCAGCCCCCAGATGGGAGCACAGCATGTCGTTTTCTCTGTCATTTCATATATAGCCTCAAGGAGGGAAATACAGCCTGGAACAAAAACACGAGCTGGCAGTTAAAAGGTTTTATTTCCTCTATTCCTTCCCTTCCTTGTCTTTACCCACTGCAGTTGTTTAAAAATATATTTCCTACAATTCCCTCTCCTGAGCTGAGAGGGAGAGCAGGGAGAGATCATCTCTTTGACTGTGTACAAATTGAGCTGACTGATAGAGAATTTGCTTTCATACATCCTCCTCTCAGGCAGCACTCGATACATTCTCTCTCCTTTAACTGCTCTCTCTTTGTTCCTACAGGATGTTTGGTCCCCTTCCTGGAATTGCCGGTAAGAATTCTTTCAGGAAACCTTTAGGAGTCAAGACACTTTATTTTCTTGATATACTTATGTTCTGTACTTGTGTCCACTCTGGAGACTGGGCTGCTGCGCTGCTTGACACCAACCCTAATAAGTTAACAAACGATGACTCTGGCTAGAAGTTAACAATTTTCAGTCATTAAAAGATGTTAAATGCCTGAAAAAAACTCTCAGACTACACTACAGTACAGGCTGAGTAAAGCACAGAACGCTTAATCATCCCCCCAGATGAAAGGATATGAGAAATTAAAGCTGGGCCAGCTCAGGGGAATTGTCCGAACACGCGAGTAAAACTTGCCTTGAGCTTTTAAAGGTCAGCTGCGTTATAAAGGTGATGTATGATTCAAATCAGAGCTGTGAAGAAGAAAGCTGCTGAGAGAAGGGGAGACGAGACCTAAGCTCAGCGGCCGCTGCAGCGCAGTCTCTGTGGTCTCCTGTGTGTTACCCTAATTGCTGCTCTTTCTCTCCCTATGGCTGCAGACCAAAGAGGCAAGCTGGCAGATGGGAAGTAGTACTGAGAGAGTCCTCCAAGTGTCCTCTTCCACAGGAGACAAAGCAGACAACACCCAGGAACTGAAATGGAGAAGAATCACTCTAAACTGCTGGAAATTACTGTCCTCCAGCAGTGCAAATTCTCGGGCACACAAAGTTTAGGTAAATTCATCCATTTAGCGGTGATTACTTTGTCAACTGAATTAGCTTTTCGATTATTTCTACTTCTCCCACGTGCTGAATTGCTGTATCTACTCTAATAAAGATGGTCTTCTTGCAATCTTAGCTTCTTTTGGGTTATTGTGATATCATCACTGAAGTTTGGCTTTAATCAGGCAGGAAATAGCCAGGCAGCCTCCCCGCAGGTTACTGCTCAGTGTCTCTGGGTGCCTTGGGCTCCAGCTCTGACTCCTTCTAGCTCCTCTTGCTGACAGGAGCTCTGAATAGGGAGGCAACAGCATCCTCAGCCCCTCACAGTGGGGAACACGAGAGCGAGTTACGCTGCTAACTACAACAGCCAGGCACTCTGAAGAGTAGGAGAGGTGAGATGTTAAGAGATTCTAGTGTAGGATTTCTGGTGAAATGTTTAATATAAAATCACTCAGAGACTTTAATTTTAGAGTGTGGTTCACACACGAAAAAGTGTTTTCTAAAGGTATGTAAAGTCTGAGTGATGGTTTAATCAGCAGAGACTGAGACAATAAACAAGCTGCTTCTTGAATGGAACTCTCTGTCCTCCTGAAAGGAGAGGCTCAAGTGTGTCAACTCTGTTAATCCCGTAACAGAATTAATAAAAGAGTGTGCGTGGCACAGACAAGTCCGGGAACGTCTCCCAGGAAAGCGCTGTGGAAGCACAACAATCCAGGGAGCTTATGCTCCACAGATACAGTGCTGAGCACTGTGAGGAGGAGAAACGGTCAAGACATTGGATAAGAAACCTTGGAGTGAAGATAGTGAGGACAGAATAAAGGCACAAACTTGAAATAGCTTTTTTAGTTTTACTTCAGCAGGTGATGGGCTCGATATCCTTGTATAGAATATAAGGAGAAAAATTTGTAGATTGAAGTTCGTGCCCCAGCTGCAAAGAGCTAAATGAAGAATGAACTCAGATTGCTACCAGTACAGAGACAGCACCGACTGGAGATGCTCCTTTAAAGTCCGCAGAGGTTATGAATCTGGAAGCATTCCAAACCTCACGAATCTAGGGAAATGTAACTGTTGTGGGGTTTTTTAATCATAAACAGAACATAGCTAAAATGCAGCAATAATAACTGAAAGGAAGAATATGAATGTGTCCAGAATTAGACTCAGAACTAGCACTGAGCTAAAGACAGGCGACTTTCACATACTTGTTCAAATTCAGATATGAAATTAGATTCATCAAAACATTTTTGATTTCGAAACTTTTACTGATGTAAATACCAAACTGTATCTCATTTTTCTTTGCCTTGCATGGTCTATTATAGAATCCTATAATGCGTGTAGGTTTTGCTGTAGAGGTCTTGAGCCTGGAGACAGTAATAAACCAACAAAATCTTTATAAATCAATCCCTGAGTGAGTGAGCCCTGGCCATGCAGCAGCCCTTGCCAGCAGTCTGCTCTCGCTGTGGACCAACAGACAGATCTACCATTCCTCTCTCACCAGGAAAGACAACGTTCAGAAGTAAGCTCTGAAAAGTGAGAGGGTTTTCTCTTTAGGGAAAGCTCTGTGTCTCTGAGGCAAGCTGCAAATAAACGATCCATAACCAACCACCTCCAGACTTCACAGGGCTTTGCCGAGGCACCTTTCCTTGGATTCTCCTTTGGTTTGAAAATACTACTAGCAAAATATTAGGAACTATTTGGAAGTAGTTGTTTAATCTGAAAGAACAGATAGTGAAGATGATGAAGGTCGGCCAGTGATGTGCTCTGCAGTGACAAGCTTTTGTTCACGGGGTGGGGGGCACACCCTGAGGATCTGAGTTTGATGGTTTACAGAAAACTGAAAAAGCCACAAAATCCCCTCCACTGTGCTTTTCTGAATTGTGTTATAGGACATAATCTGTATTGAGTACTTAATACTTTTTATTTGTCTCAATGATAAATATGGTACAAGAAAGAAAGAGCTGCTACCTGTTAAGTGTTCATCTGATAACGACCTGGAGTAAGGCGCAGGGCACTTTGAAAAGCAGCAAAGTGTATTTCACCAGCAAGCTTCCAGAGAACTTATAAAGACTGACTGAAAGAAGACTGAATGAAAAATCCCCAAAGTTTCCTCTTAAAGATTATGGTGTTTTCTAGAAATGGTTTGGGGTTTTTTTAATGGAAAGTGAAGTTGCTTCTGGTGGGATCACTGGGAGTTAAACACACCCTAGCAGCATGCACACCTCAGGTTATTTACATTACAGGGGTCTTAAAGAAACTTTTTTTTACCTTCGGGAGAGTTTGTCTGAACTTGTTTCCTGAGATACTAACTCTTGGAGATGCAGATTTGGCAGGCTCTGCAGAACCATTAATCTGCCCTACAGCAAAACCGAACTGCTGTGGCAAAGGGCCAGGGGCAGTTTGAAACATGTTTCCAGAGCTGTGAAACACCCGCTCTCTGCTCACCAGCCGGAGGAGGAGGAGTGGACAGGCTCAGAACCAGGCTGTTAAACTGCCTATCACAGCCAGATTTTTGATGTTTCTTTCCTGCCAAGTACAAATGTTCTAGTAAAAAGCTTTCACGTTTCTCTGAGGCTGCATTAAAGTCTCAAGTGTAAGTTTCAGCAAAACCCTCAGTTTATTCCAACAACTCGTAGGAGGCTCAGTTTAGCTGAGATCACCCACCCTGATTTCTGTGCTCGTTTTCTGTTGACCCAAACCGACAAAAACTGTGCTAAAACCAACGCTCTCCTTATTACGCTGTGTTGTTAGCAAACATCATTTGTTTGCTCTATTTCAAAGTTTTCTTTTTAAATAATTTCGGTGGTTCTGAACATAGAGACCAGAGAAAGTTCCTCCCATCTGCACCTCATCACTGCTTTTCTCTGTCTTCTCAAGCCCCAGTTCCCTTAAACCATTCTGTGCCCCAGTACCAACTCTGTGTCTCACCAGACCCCTGTTCTTCAGCTGCACCTCGTGCCTTTCAGCTGCAGAATGTCACCTGGTTGTGCAAAGGGAAGGGGGCTCTGTCTTCAAACTCCACCCTATTGCCACACTCCCCACACACACTTTATCCCCAGTGACACATCCCAGCAGGGTAAACAAGCAGTTAATGCTCCCTTGGAACTCTCCCAAGTCCGCTGTCTCCCAGCACAGGGCTGCAGGACCAGGTCCTGCCCTTCCAATGCCACTAACAGGCCATCGGACCTGAAAGAGACGGGAGGTTCAGGGTCCCAGGGATTGAGATGAGTCTTCTAAGTGCTAAGTGTTATTTTCAGCAATTACTTCATTCCATAGTGCACGTTGGCATTAAACATTTTTACTGCTATGTGAACGGTTTCATCTTAAACCCAGTCAGTTTATGTTGTCCAAAAGTAACAACTTAGTCCTCCCACATTTCTTCATTTAGCTGAATGACTTCAATCTTCTACTACCCTTCTTGACTATCTGAGCAGCATTAGCAGATTATCTGTGCCCACTCTCCCTTGTACATCGACAGATGCCGACTGTTCCTCATGCAATGCTATGGTTGGATGCTTTTTGTACTAAATATTCACATTCCACAATCTAAATATTGGTTCCAAGCAAAGAAAAAAGAATAAGAATGAATCAAATTCAATTCAAAAATTTGAAGGGGAAAAAATATGGGTAGTAAAGAAGAAATAATGGTGAGATGAACTGATGACTGCACATTCTTCAATGAAAGGAGAATTTTACTTAAACCTCATTTTAGACAAAGTTGATTTTCTTCAAATAGCCCTGGTGACTGCTGTGATGGATAAGTGGGTGTGGGTGAACTCACTTGGTTTTTCCATTCTTAAATGTCAGTGGAGTAAACTCCAAGTTTCAGAACTATAGCCTGAAGAAAAAACACTCATCTGAATCATCCCTTTTGTTTAATTAAAAAAGAAACCCCAGCCCTAGCCCCTGAGATGTGCAGCCAGCTCTGTTTGTGAGGAATGTCATCATAATTGGCCTCACCTCTAGGGAGGAGAAATTTTGGAGGGAGGGATGCATGTTGGGTTTGCCTCCCAACACCCTATCTTGAGGATATAAAAGAAGCTCCAGGGCAGTGAAGGCACATACTTTCCTCTTCTCCACCACTAACTGACCTTAGCACCTTCTTGTGCTGCAGCCATGGCTACTTCCTTCCTGCAGAGCTCTTCTTCTACCTATGGGGGTGGCTTTGGGGGTGGTAGAAGCAGCAGCTCTCACCTTTCCTCAGTCAGAGCAGGAGGAATGTGCCGGGCTCCAAGCATACATGGAGGATCTGGTGGCAGGGGTGTCTCCATCTCCTCAGCTAGGTATGTCTCCTCTGTAGGAGGTGGATATGGTGGTGGCCTGTGTTCTGGTTTTGGTAGTGGTTATGGAGGAGGCTATGGTGGTTTTGGTGGTGGTGCAGCCTGTGGCTTTGGTGGAGGGGCTGGCTTTGGTGGAGGGGCTGGCTTTGGTGGAGGTTTTGAACTTGGTGGTGGCTTTGGTGGTGGTGATGGCCTTCTCTCTGGAAATGAAAAGATAACCATGCAGAATCTGAATGACCGTCTGGCTTCGTACCTGGACAAGGTGCGAGCACTGGAAGAGGCAAATTCTGATTTAGAAGTTAAAATCCGAGACTGGTATCAGAAGCAAGCTCCCACCAGCCCAGCCCGTGACTACAGCAATTATTACAAGATAATTGAAGATCTCCGAGACAAGGTACGACATTCACATGTGCAGGGGTTGTAAGAATCCATCGGAATTGCAGAACTGCAGACTCCACTCCTTTAAAAGAAGCTCAAATGTTTACAAAATAAGTACTGAATTCCCCAAATACATCGTGGTTGTGAGCATTCTATCAGAAAAGAGTAGCTATGTCTCAGTTTAAAAAACCAAGTAGGTTATCCTGAAAATGTGTTTGTTAAATTAAAATGATTGAGCTAAAAGTTAGCAAAACATGGCAAAATGTGTTCAGAATTATCAATGTGTTTGTTCAGTAATCAAATAGTAAAGAATGTGACAGGTAGGCCTCAAAGGCTGAAAAATAATCTCCTAGCTGCAGATAAGATCAGGTGTTGTACCAAGCTGGTATTTTCTAGTTATGTTTCTAACTGGTGTTACACAAAGGTATCTCTGCTCTGTGATTGGCATGGGGAATGTGGAAAAGAGCTTTGCCTTTTGGGGTTTTCTCTGTAAAAGCCGTAAGGATTACGCTGTAACCAAAGAGCATCAGCTGAAGTTGCTGCTGCAGTCCCCAGAGCATGTTTAACCAGTGACATCACAACAGAGGTCCATTCTCTTCTACCTTCTTTGGTGGTTCACAGCCTTGATAACTACCTGCTACATACTCGGGACCCTGCTATTTCACCATGATTCACAGGAACCTTGTTCTGTGCTTCTCAATTGCCAGATCCTCGCAGCTACTATTGACAACTCCAGAGTCATCCTGGAGATCGACAATGCCAGGCTGGCTGCAGATGACTTCAGACTGAAGTAAGTTTACCTGGAGCACTTTTGTCTACTCTCCCTTGTCCTCTTTTCTGAAGTTTAGTTTTACTTTTTCTCTAGAAAATAAAGCTCTTCAGTCACATTTTGAAACTACTGCCAGGTATTTTTCCTTGATACCTTCTGATGGAAACCCCCCTAGCAAACAGAATCCATGTGATGAAGGATCAGTTTGAAATATCAACCTGTTAGGATTTAGTATCCAGTATCCAGATCACCGATCTGGTTACGTAAGAAATTATAGTTCATGTCTTGGGCTTTTGTCTTGCTCTTAAACTATTTTTACTGGCCTAAATTGCAGGGAAAAGAAGACAGGACTAGGCTGGGATTTTCACTGAAAAGGAAGAGTGGTGGGGAGCGATCGCTGATCGGTTGCAGTAGTTCTCTCTCATACAGTCAGTAATTTAGAGAACTAAACAAAGAGCAATTTGGGGCTTACCCAGCTCACGGACTCCCCAGGGCAACAGACACTGGGGAAGGGATGACACAGGTACTTGTGCAAGTGATTTCCTTGCAGTGACGTACCTGCAGGATTCTGTTCTCTCCCCCCTGTGCCTGGGCAATGCTGGGCAATCTGGGCTTTCCTTCACACCGACGGTGAGAAGATGGACTGTCCTGGGTGGCAACTTGTCTGCTGATGCTGCTTGTCTTTATTGGGTTTTGCAATGTGAAACATCTTGTACTCCTCAGGAATAAAATCTGATGGCAATGCAAGCGTGGTGGTGTGTCAGAGCAGGACGTTGGAGAACACCATCTGTACTCCCATTACACTTCTCTTCAATCCATATGTTTTCATTTATAGCCCACTGCTCCTCCCTCAGTCAGTATAAAATTTCAGACTTTTACAGCTCTGCTGAACACCAACTTGTACCTATTCCAGCCCTTGTTTCTTTTTTAAACTGCAGGTATGAGAATGAGTTGTTCCTGCGCCAGAGCGTGGAGGCCGACATCAACGGCCTGCGCAGAGTCCTGGATGAGCTGACCCTGGCCAGAGCTGACCTGGAGATGCAGATCGAGAACCTGAAGGAGGAGCTGGCCTACCTCAAGAAGAACCACGAGGAGGTGAGAGGCCATAACAGTGCTGAGAGGAAATTACTTCCCTTTTGGAATTTATGCCTCTCGGGTGGGGAGGGGGAAATCCAAACAGAAAAAACAAGAATGACAACGTTACAGCTTAATTAAAAGACAACTGTAACATTAAAAGAATCCAAAGTGTGTCCCAAGAAGCATTTCTCTGATTCCAAACGGTCCGGACCTGTTAGTTTCCGCTTCATTCATAAGCACAAGTCACTGAGATGGTTCAGCTGAGTGAAAGAAACACACGTGTAGCTTACGTGTCAGTGTGTGTGTGGTGTGTGCGAGTAGAGAGAGTAGAAAATCGCGTGTGATGAAAGAGAAAATGGGATAAATGTTCCTGCGTGTTCCACCTCTGATACTTGCTAATAACAGCCCTGCCAACCACTGCACAGACTGCTGACAGCAGAGCCTCAGAAGATAGAGCCTCACCTTTTTTGTGTCCTCTGCTCTCTGCCCATGCAGGAAATGAAAGAGTTCTCAAACCAGCTGAGCGGAACAGTCAGCGTGGAAATGGACGCGGCTCCTGGCATTGACCTGACCAGAATTCTCTCTGAGATGAGGGAGCAGTATGAAGCTCTGGCTGAGAAGAACCGTAAAGATGCCGAGGCCTGGTTCTTCACTCAGGTACAGTTACACCCATGAGCAGCAGAACGCTGCACGGCCTCATTCTGACTGCCCCAGCAGATGGGACAGGCCCTCCCTTTCTCACAGTAACTGATATCTTTTCATAAAATATGGATGGGATTTTATAGCTTTGGGGTGTTTTTTTCTTTCAGACCGATGAGCTGAACCGTGAAGTAGCCACCCACACACAAGAAATACAGACTGGCAAATCGGAGATCACAGAACTGAGGCGCACGGTCCAGGGCCTGGAGATCGAGCTCCAGTCGCAGCTCAGCATGGTATGGAGCTGTGCCAAGCACATCACACATCCCCTCCCCCTCTCTCTGTCTCGCCTCTCCTCAGACTCCCCGTCTGGGGGCCATTCTGCACGTTAACCAATTCTGCCGCTATTCCGCTTTAGAAAGCTGGGCTGGAGGCCAGCTTGCGAGACACGGAGGGCCGGTACTGCGCGCAGCTGGCCCAGATCCAGGCCCTCATCACCAGCGTCGAGGAGCAGCTGAGTGAGCTCCGATGCGACATGGAGCGTCAGAACCAGGAGTACAGAATGCTCATGGACATCAAAAGTCGCCTGGAGCAGGAAATCGCCACGTACCGGCAGCTGCTGGAGGGCCAGGACTCTCAGTACGTTACTCTACACAAACCCTCTGATGATTAGATAAGGTTAATAACATGACACGTTGTAAAGCAGTAATTTGTGGTTGCAAAGCTGACTCCAGATTACTAAACTACGCTCAAGCGCACGCAGCCTTTCGGGTACAGGAAAATGCTCAGCAAAATCCCAGGCGTTGCTGTAGCTCAGGCTACATCTCCACATAAATCGTGTTGATGAGCCGAAAATATAAATGCAACCATTCTGACTACAATGAATTACAGAAGGCGCCAGGCACTGTACTTATGTCGTACATAATCCTCTTGTACAGGAGTAACAGCTTCAGCCTGAAATAACCTATAAAGGCCCTTCGCAGTATTTCTTTAGCTCTTGATTTTCTACACTGTGCACAGAGGATATTCACCACCACCCACCAGTGCTCCCAACTGGAAAAGAAGTCGGTACAGACCACAGCTTACCTTAATAGAATCTATCTTTTAGTGCCTCTTTCTCATACCTGAGCGACACATGGAATTAGTTTTGATTTCTGAGGAGGAATCATCTCCTTGTTTCCAAAATATGACATTTTGAGAAGCAGAGAAGTATACAGAGACCTAGCAGGCCCGGGAACTGGTCTGGCTGCTGCTCCGTTTCCTACGGAGTACGTAGGAGCGGCCTTCAAAGCAGAAAGCACCTTAACACCACCCCCAGCAACAACACAGCTGAGAACAACCCGCTGAGAGCAGCGGTGTGGGACCGTGGCTATCCACACCCAAGGGTTCCGAACTGGATCAATGGTTTCAGGGGGCGGGGGCAGTGATGGACACTAATCAAATATTTCTTCTTTTCTACAGGCTGGCAGGAGTGATCCCCAAGGATGGTAAGAAAAATTTTGATTTCAAGAGGGGCTGAAATAAATTGACAAACAGGATTAAAAAATCCACTCTTTTTTTGCTTAGGATTTCTTCTTACTAACAGAGATTTCATTCTCTCTGCAATGACCACCTGCAAAAATATAATACTTCATGCTATTTCACGTGCTCTTTTGAAACCAGTAGCTTGC
Source organism: Megaceryle torquata (assembly GCA_024611175.1). Lineage (NCBI taxonomy): Eukaryota > Metazoa > Chordata > Aves > Coraciiformes > Cerylidae > Megaceryle > Megaceryle torquata. Next base: position 24,391 of record JANIJG010018634.1, read on the forward strand.
CCAAATAATTGCATGAACTCTTCACATGATTCTAAAATCCTGCAATCTCCCAAAGATTCCCAAATTTCACACAATGTACAAGACAGATCCAAATCTGACGTGCGATGTGTACGCTTAAGATTTACTGGATGAGCAGCCGTAGGGAGGGGAGATGTAACAGCAGTTCCCTCTTTGATATGTGAAAAAAGATCAACAAAACCAACCCACGGGGCAGCTCTGTGGCGTGTTAGTGCATTTTTTTTATCCCTAGTTGATTTTGTTTGGTTTTTTTCTCCTCGACAGCAACTCTGAGCACTGGAAGACTTCGCTCGGGCATAGACGATGATGGAAAATCTGCTTCTACTCGCGACAGAAGATTCTAATAAAGAAATACCAAATCCCCTGTTGCATATGAGACCATAAAAAGCCAGTGCAGCCTACAGGCAGGCTAGTGCTCAGAGAAATAGTCCTTTACTTTCACCAAAGCAGAATGTAATCCAAGAATGTGCAGAAGCTTGACGTCTTGCCTTAAATTTCCTCTTCTTTTTGCCACGACCGCTTGTCTCTATGGGTCAGCGATGCCAGACATGTTTTCTGTCAGTAGCTATATAGTTTCCTTTTGAAAACCTACAGAATAAAGTTTCTATTCTGCTTGTGCAAATACACCCAGTCTAATGTTGTTTTTTTGGTGTCAGAAAGGCATTGCCATGCACGTGAGCATACACCCTGCCCAGAGCCTCCGGTTACCAACCCAAGAGACACTCAGTGGATAACAACTGTAATAACAAGGACTTTAGCAATAACAATAAAGATGATGATGAACAGAAAGCTCTAAAGTGCCATTACGTTCTCTCAGGAAACTGGGAGATAATATTGGTAAAAAAAAATGGTAATGCAAAAAATCCTTCAGTTCCTTGTTCTGAATTCAAAGTGCACAGCATCACTAAATTTCATGCACACATAAAATGCACCTCTGGAAAAAAAAATATATATTTTTCCATATATATATTTATGTTCCTTCAGGAAAATGGCAAACTCCCTTAGCTGCCGAGGCAGCACTAGGCACGGCCCAGGTGAAGGGAACTGTTGAGACCCAGTTTGCTGATTTGCAGATTATTTTGGTTTTCATACACCAATAAGAAACTCACCAGCCAGTGCCATTCCTGCTGCTGTAGCATAAGCAACGCAGAAAACATTTACATAAATGCTGTATTTTGCCAACATAATCCCACTATTTTTCTGTCTGCTATTTTCTGACATTAAAAAAAAAAAATCTCTTCCCTGCTGGCACCAACAGCCCAGTTCAACCATGAAGGAGGCTGCAGGATCACTGGGGTATCACTGCTAAGACACACGTCCTGCTGGTGTTCCCACTGCAAAGAACTGAGAAGAGGTTCTTGCAAACCTCAACAAAGCAACGTCGTAATCCACCAGAACAGGAAAACCAAACGGTACAAATGACCCAGAAACCAGGTGACTCTTACATGTATTGCTCGGACAGCATGAGAGAGAACTGCAGCCACCGGCAGCCGTCCGGTTGTATTTCAGAGGGAGGAACGGAACCGGCAAGCGATGCTCACAGGGTATTTACCTGTGCAATGCAAGCGTCAAAATATTCTGCCTGTACTCAAGCTGCAGCCTATAAATTCGGTTCAGTTTGCTTTTCACATGTCAGTTCAGTAAAACAAGTACAACTCCCAAATAAAGCAGCTCTGGACTGCACACTCCTGAGTCCCCGCGAGCCTGGGCCTGCTCAGCAGCTCCTCAGCTTACAGCACTTTGGACAAACACCCAACAGGAGAAGTTGCCATCCCATGGTGCCATCTGCTGACGGTGGTTTATTTTCCCACTCTGATCACTGCTTTCATTCTGCACTCTCTGGATTCAAGAGTTGACCAAAGCCAAGTCCCGCAGCGCCAGCCTGACAAAGGAGAGCCATGTCTGCTCTTGAAGGAAGTTTTTTGATCTTCTCCACAGATCCTCAATGTATGTTGATGAAACCTTTGAGGCATCTTTTCCATCTTGAAGAGGCTGAGCTTCAGAGGAAACACCTCCTACATGCAAATCACCTTTGTTTTGTATTACTTGCCCCAAAAAATACAATTGCTCTTTTTCATGACGGCACGATACTCCCTGAAATTATCTGGGAGTAAAAGAGAGGCTGTTCTGCCTCCCAGAGTGCCAGCCTGACTGCCAGGCACATGGTGAATCTCACTGAGGAATTTCACATGGCACACAGGATTCATTTTATTCCCTGTAGTACTACGTACATACGTATGTATTTCTATTTCAGTGTAATATTGCACAAAACATTAATTTGCTGAGCTAGAAAATTCAGTTTGAAATTATTCTCTGGTGAGATGAACTGAGCAGCAGGACATCACTGGTCCTGTGATAATCTGGGGGGATTTTTTTTGACTTAGGCCTTCACTTTTTGGCTGGTGCTTCAAGCTCTTTTACTCTGAAGCAGCAGGGCTGACACTGAACTGTATCCATTCATAGCAGCTGTTATCAGAATATTTTGTGGTAGCCACGCCCTGTACTCACTGGAAAGCTGCATCTTCAGTGATTCATTTCCCCAAACAATTAACAGTGTTAGCGCTGCTATTCGGTGAAGTTCATGATGAATAAGAAGGAATATGTACAATGGAAATGGAACTGGTAGAAAGCAAATCAGCAGGTGCTGAGCAAAGCTGAGACTGAGCCACGAGGAGGAGCTCAAAACCTGTCCTACTCAGAAGGTGAGGCCAAGGAAACAGCCCTGGACAGGATGAGAAGTGCAGCAATTCTTTATTACTGAAAACTTGCAAATGAAACAAATGGGGGAAAAGCTTCCTTCAGGTTTCTTTGGGATAGTGTCATTCTGGTTCGTGCAGTCTCTCTGACCCCAGCATTCAGAATGAGTAACAGTGCTAGGGTAAAGAGCTGAGCCTTCAGCTGCTCTCAGGAAAACCAGCTGCCCCATTTCTGAGAGCCCATGTCCGCTCACCTCCCCACCTCTCCCCAAAGCTTCTTCCTCCATCCTATCCCTTGATCGTGGTCTAAAACCACTCAGAAGGATGAGATAAACCCAACAACCCCAGCTGTTGCCACGGGAACATTTTACCACCTCCCTAACAGCAGGAGGAATAGGACGATCTTTGCAGGAGCCAGACTTGCCCATTCTGCATTTAATGGAAGAAATTCAATTGAAGGTTACTGAAACTTTTGGAAAAGTGTGATTTGCCAGGTCAGTTTTTAGGGCTGGTAGCTTTAAATAATTACATGATTTTTTTTTTGACTGTTCTTACAGACTCATAAATCTTTTCCATAGCTAAACATAAATATTTTGATAGTATTAATAGCAATAACAGCAAGAAATTCCTTCATTACTATCTATGTCAGCAAGACTACTGAAATATGACAGTACCTCAGATTATGAAAAATCAGTAGAAAAGACTGTGAAGTACCTAATTCTCATGTATTTCACCTAGAAATGGGCAGCTGAAGGGGATAGCTGGGCCTTCCTCACTCCGGACTGGAGTTTTAGTCCAAAGGCAGAGGATGGCTAACACCATTTCAGCCTCGTGTCTCACCCAGACTGAAGCAGTTCGCTATGTTAACGACAGCTCGACAGGACATGCTGAGTTTCAGGACTCCCAGACAGCTGTAATTCTAGAGCCTGAGAATTACAACAGAAATAAAGTATTCTGAGAGACTCAGCCCTGCCCCAGCTCTGCAGTTATTCTGGAAAGGATGATACTCTGCCCCTCGTAGCAGGAAAACGTATTAACGACAGGGAGAGGAAAAAAGTCTGAAGGCAGAGCTGATCCTGTTCTACACCTACTGATTTCGGCCACACCTCGCTATTATAATATGAAAAGAAAAAGAAAAAAACCCCAAAACACAACCAAAACAACCGAAAGGAGAGGAAAGCAATCCGGTACGTGGCTGCGATCCCAAATAACAACAACAGTGTGTGCAGGCTCATAAATGCTTCAGAATTGACCAAGAGGAAGCACGTTTCATGATGACACAATCTTGTTGCTGTAGTCATTCATCGAAGGGAAACTCCCACAGGAAAAGGCATAAAGCTGCTTAGGGAAGGCTACGAAGCTGCTCAGTGCTAGGCAGTCAAACATTGGGTTGGATTCACAACAGAGCTAAGCATGAGTATAAGCCAAGGCCCTTTTCAATTTTTTTCTGGGTCCCTCGGGGGTAGTTCAGGGTGTGGTTTGGCCCAGCAAGGACCTTCTTACAGACCTTCAAGTGCAGATGGTGGTGCCAGCAGCACACATACCTCCTTCGCCTCTGCCAGACCCCTCTGGCTGGCTACTGGAGGAGGGGCACCCTGGGGAGGCTTCGGCGAGCACCACGGGGAAAGCATCTTCCTGGGTGGGAATGAGAAACAGACTATGCAAAACCTGAATGACCGTTTGGCTGCCTATCTGGAGAAGGTGCGCTCCTTAGAAGCAGCCAACGCTCAGCTGGAAAGCTGCATCCTAGAGTGGCACAAGACAAAGTCTCACGGAAAGAGGCATGACTTCAACCAATACGAGCAAAACGTCACTGACATGCAAAAACGGGTAAGTCAGAGCTCTAAGTGGCTATGTCATTCTATGTTCTTTTAAGGAACCTGGGTACTCCTTTATGCTGGTGGCTCTCTTTTAAAGAAAGGACCTTTGAAATGTTAGAAATACTAATGGACCTGGGCAGAAACACTCTCTGGGTTCACAAGGAGGAGAATGGGGTACCAGAAAGAAAGGCTGCAAGGAGACACGGGGGATTCTGCAAAGACTGGTGGCATGAAGAGATCTGTGTGCTGCCAAGTGTTCATCTCTGTACATGAAACTGTGGTTTGAGGAACTATGTCTGGCAGAATTCGGTCTTTTTGACTGCACATGTATTCAAGCAAATTACAAAGCAGGCAAACGGAGGAGACTGCAGCTTTCATGCTGGCTCCCTTCAGACATAATGCTGCATTTCATTTCTTTGATTCCTGTGGTAGCAGACAATGAAACTACAGGAGTTTTGGGTCCAATGAGCTTATGTAATCAGATGGAAAAATACTTCATTGTAATTAAGAAAATAGCAGTGACAAATTCCTTGTGGATGCTTTCACTATAATTAAAAGGAGAATTTCTGGTTCCTGCCGGTAGTTAATATTAACGTTCAACAGTAACTCTTTCAATCTCCCAAACTCACGTGTCTTCACATTTAAGCATAATATTAATCTGTATTCATAATGAACATACTTAGCACTGTAACCATCTGTGTGACTAATCAGTGTAATTAACTTTACATAGCCATATGGGACACAACTCCAAGCCATTCCAAGTGTAATGTTGTAGCGTTCCCTCCACTTTTTATAACACTTGGGTCACTTGGCATTCGCAAGACCCCGAGAAATATTTTTGCAGAAGGGCTGGAAATGGTCTTATCCCCCCATCCTTGCTGAGTGAGGCCAGGGACTTAATCGAACTCCCGGCTCACTGGTAAATGTGTTGCCTGCAGGCAGAAGATGAGGCACTCCGACCACAGCCAGCACGTAAGGAGAGACAGAACTGTCATCACCTAGTTCTGTTTTCAGGATAAAGAAAGCTCTCCTGTCTCCAGATCGAGCACTTGGCACTTTTTTTTCTTTTTAATTGATCCACAGATAAAAACTTGTTCATCCAGAATATAAATGCGCTCACATTGATTTGGAATTAATAAATCAGAAAGATTTAAGAAGACAATAAGACCAAAATCAGAATGCTGACTGGGGTAGATCCCTCCCTTTGGAACTGGTTGTACCCAAAACACTTACTTTTGACACTCAGCACTTAAATAGAGATCACTGGCACAGGCACCTGTCTCAGCCACCGCACACCGAACGTGGGGCTCACACTGGGAAGGAAGGGCTATTAAGGGATTATTTACAAGCAACAATTCAGTGATTTAACCCAGAATTTTTACTTTATAAGTAATTGCAATTAACACCGTGACTGCAAGTAAAATGAGTGAAAATACAGCATCTAATTATTAACCATAATTAAATTAATTAACCATGAATTAAAAAGGTGATATTAATTTAGCACCTCAAATGAAATTTAGACAAAATTTAGGCTCCTCTATCTAATAACCCAGAAAGTACCGGCTGTCTAAACTTAGAAGCATATCATCATCTGGGGTCTACGTTTTGGATCCCACTCTGGACACCCGAATTCTGGATGAACATGCCAGATGAAGCCACAAGTGGCCTTGTTCCAGTCTGACCCAGATACAAAGCAAAATGGCACCAGTTCTTCAGGTGAATGTCTCATTCAAGCATCTTGTGCCGCTAAATAAGCAAGCTGATTTACAGAGCAGTCAAGGAGACACGGTCAAGGCCGTTGGACGGACACAGACATGCCGAGGAAGAAGTCAGTGCAGGAAGCCTTGAAAAAAATCTGTTTTGAGAAGGAATTTGAGTGTATTTCATATATATTAAAGTGTGCATTCTTAAGTTATCTGTAAGTTTGCTGACCGGTATTAGTGATGCATCCATACTCACGCTGGCTGTAGTGAAGAACTCTAATTATGACCAGGTACCTGTCCCTGGAAGGTTTGGAAGGTGCTGCTGACTGGCACGGCAATCGGGGCCGCACGGCACTTGGCAGAACACTGACAATTGTTCAGATTGCACAGGAAGAGGCACACAGCATTTTTATAAGCGTGCTGCTGTGCTGCATGATTATGAAATGGCACAAAGCTGAGAACTCGGACGTTGCTTTCCCATTGCCTGACTACCTTCCATAGTAAGATTTACCTTTCTCTAAGGATGGATTCAAGAATTGCCCCTTCTCTGACAAGAGATTGCAGGCAGCCACACACTCAGGGCATTGTTAGACTTCTTCAGCTGGCCTTGATCATGTCCCAGGGATTTATCCGGGGTGTGCTGCTAATTGCTCAAGAATGCACCATCAGTTAACAGATTAGTTAAAACATTCCACAGGCACCTTCTTTTTTACTATGAGAGGTAAACTTTTGACACTTGAGGATGATTTTGTCATTTCCTTGTTTCTTTGTGATTCATTTAGGGGTGGGAAGTTTTACTTCAAGGTGCTGAGAGCTCTGCAAATGTCTAATCATTTCCGTGCAGCCGTAATGCCCCTTGGTTTGCCCTCTCAGTGTGGAGTGAAGGCAGCTGTTGGAACTGCAGCTGTACTTCTCTTTCCTCTGGGTCAGAAAATGACACGATGTTCCACAGTTATTAGCTCCTGCTAATTATTTATGAGTTCCTGCTAGAAGTCTTTCAAAGATTCTGAATGGAATACGAAGCTTTTCATATTTAGATCTATCGTTCAAAGCTATTTCATGTTAGAGATTTACAAGCCTTTTCAGTGCGTGCCGAGTACCCTAAATGAATGATGCACCTTTTAGGGCGATTTTCATCATCCCAAAGCAAAGTCTAAACCATGAATTAATCACTCCGTGCTGCTGGATGATCCAGTACAGTTCCAGGTGAATAAGTGAACGGACCATGACAACTGCACGCCAGGGTTGTTCTCCAAATGACAATCCACGCGACTCCCGACTGAAACACATGGTGGACGTGGCAGGAGTTGCTGCTACCACCGTCGTTACACCTCTGCACCATGACCCTGATTGAGGGAGGGGTTTATGCACACGCTCACTTCTTAGCATGCGATTAATTCCAGCACTATCATTGTACTCGGACACAGTTTAATGGTTCTTACTGAAATTTGTCCTAAAGATGACCGAGGCTGCTTTTCCAGCAGTGCTAAACAGAATGAAATTCAGTTCACTGATTGTTATTCTGCACTGTGTAATATTATTCCTATCCTCTACCTGGCCAGGCACAGGAGGACCGCTTCACAGAAAAGTAAGATAAAAAGTAAGATTATGAACAAAAATTCCATAAACATCTAAATGAATCGGGAAGCTAAACTTCTTTCATCCATGTCCCCTCCTTAACACGAGAATTCTACTATTGAGATGCTTCCTACACACAGCAGGGAGCCTAAATCAGCGCAGGTTATTCACCGTCACCGCCTGGCAACCCTGAGTCTCCTGTTGGGTTCTCTGTTTTGCAGATTGAGGATGGGAAGATCACCAATGCCAGTATCCTTTTACAAATCGATAACGCTAACATGGCATCTGAGGACTTCAGGCTCAAGTAAGCTCTTCTTTGGTGGTTTCCTGATTATGTGTGAAAGAGGATTAAGCAAAATAATGCTTTTTCTTGATAGTCCAATATGAAACTGATTCGACTGAGGTTTTCTGGTGATGTTGGATAAATAAAACCAATGTGGAATAGGAAAAAAACAAAACAAAACAAAACCCAGAAAGGATAAAAAGGATGTAAGAACCACAAATGATTGGTGAACAGTCTTGACTCACCCTGTTTATGATACTTAGTTCAGGTCCTGAAGAGCAGGTTTTACAGCAGACACTTGATACTTGTGACAAAAGACACTTAAAACTGTCATCTGGGAATACAAATTAACTCTTCTCTGCACTGTGCTTCCCTAGTCCAGCCCAAATCCATTTCCTGCACTTATCACCTCCTCTGTCCAGCCCTGCAGGAAATACTCGTCCATCGGTACCTTCTGCTTTGGAGTCTCCGAAATTCTGCCCCAGTAAATGGGCCAGTGCTTCCTTGGCTACCAGTGCACAGTTTGAGTTTGCGATCCCTTGTTGACAGACAGTTCTCAGATCAACTATAAAGCCAAAATGTTGGGACAGAAAACTTCCAGGCAGATCTTTGCAAAGGAAAGGAATTTACAATTCTGTAAGTTAGTCTTCTTAGGAATCCTGAGAAATTGTCTTATTTTCAACAGATGATGATCAGCTATTAAAGACTCTGACCACCATAAGCCTGGCCTTGCCTTGCTCTCCTTTCTTTACCATTCAATAGTGTCATAACAAGGAAACAGTGGAACTACTTTGAGAGCCTGGGGTCATAAACATTTTCCCTCTTTTCCAAAGGAATGAAAAGTTATCATTTTGGAAAAAACTGGTGGGTTTGAGATTTTTCTCTCTAGTTCCCTACGCAGAGGACTTCAGCGTGTCCACATCTCTTTGGCGCTGCTTATCCAGGAGGCTAGAAGCAGCCTGGTCTCGACACGCGTGCTTTGTCTTCTCTTTCCTCATAAAGGTACGAAGCAGAGAAGGCTCGCAGGCAGGGAGTGCAGCTTGATGTCGAGAACCTACGTAAGGAGCTCGACGGCCTGACCATTATTACAACAGATCTGGAAATGGAAATTGAAGGCTTGAGAGAAGAGCACATCCTCAGGAGGAAAGACCATGAGGAGGTAGAAAAAGTTCCACTTGGTAAAATCCTATCACACAAATCTTCACTGCCATGTAATTAACTTGCGTAAGATCCGTGATCTATAAATGGGATTGATGATTCAGAACTTAATCATGTTTCTAAAGGGGCCAAGGAGAGTCAGAAGAGGCACAAAGTTTGTGTCCTACCTTACAATTAAATTGGGATTTCAGAAAGGATAACAAATTGCTGTATTTTCTCCCACTCTTTTTTAGTCACCTACCCATCTGTCACACAAAGCTAATAATAACTTACACCGTTGACAGAACTATTCTCAGAAACACTTAGATGTAAATACACAGAGATTTCAAGTCAATAGGAAACATTATCGGGTGCCTTTGAGTTTTACTCACGGTCAATTCCCTCAACCCTGGATATATAATTTCACAGAACCGCAAGAAGCACAGAGTGATTGAGGTTGGAAGGGACCACTTGAGGTCCCCTTGTCCACCCCCCAGCTCAAGCAGGGTCACCTTGAGAAGGCTGACATGAACTAACCAGACCTTGAATTCTTGAAGGATCAAAATGCAAAAGAATGGTTGGTGAAGTCAAGTAGAATTACTTATTCTTGCAAAATCCTAAGCAGAGTAATTACATAATACTTAATAACTGTCAAAATCATGCTGCTCTGTATTCTTCCAGAGCTATACCACAGTGGTCTCTGTTACTCATGCATACATAATACCACTGCTTGATGACACGCTGGTTTCATTTTGCTTGGTCTGATGATGTTTTCAGTTATTACCCAGAGCAGCACCAAACACACTACTCGGAATCCGTGGAGTATTCAAATAGAGAACAGACACACACGGGTTACACAGCAGAAGGTGAAGCTCTCTTTGGCTGACCCCTGTAGCCAAGGGTGTCACTGAACAGCTAGAGTAAAACAGTTCTTGGAAGCAGGGTAACCCCCGAGCCATCAGCGTGTCCAGCTGATCTGCATTTTGGAGGCTGTGATGTCATACCCTGAAATGCTGCTTTGCCTGAGTGCTTTGGAAAATGGTACCTGGCACATAAGATAGCTACACCAAAAGGAATGCTCCCATACCTGCTTGACTTGTCCTGTAATTATGTTGTTTACACAGTAATTATATGCTTTAATCCAATTATTCCTTTAACAATTACACAGAACTTTTTACATTACCCGCCTGTAAACTTAGTTATAGTTCCATAAATATTAACATATAGGCTAAGAAAGATGAAATTACTGTTAGATTTTCATCACAGCTTTTGGATTCCTAATAGAAAAAAAGAAATAAAAAATGCTCCTTCATTAAACATGTACCTTCCAGAAACATGATATGAAAAGATCTTCTGCCACGTTTTTATTGAGTTCCCCAGCACAGTTCTGCCACAGAAGCAGACTGAGGTCACTGCTTTAAGTCATGTCACAGTATTATCCATATATAAATTTTCCAAGCAGTGTTAACTGAATATTTCTAGTGATTAACCTTCCAGAATGAAAAAAAAAAAATATATATTTTTGTTATTGGGAGAGGATGGAACTGAAAAAGACAAGCCAGGAATGAAAACTTTCCACTTTTATAAACAAGTTTGCCTGTTTCCTCTGCTAATACACGAATAGGATATGGAAGCAAATCGTTCATCACAAGACTTCAAAGTCAATGTAAAAGTAAATGCAGCACCACCTGAAGACTTAGGCAAGATTCTGGCAGAAATAAGAGAAGATTATGAAGCCATAATTGAAAAGAACCGTCAGAGCCTGGACAGTTGGTACAAAGAACAGGTAACAACAAGTTTCTGCCCCTTTCAAAGGTCCTCGTTGCTGACCATGACTGCCCAGAAGCAGAAAGCTTTTCTCCTGCTTCTCTCCACAGAGCACAGCTACGACTCTGGCAGCAATCCCTAACCCAGAACAGATACAGCGCAACCAGAACGAGATCAAGGATCTAACACGTACTCTGCAGTCGCTGGACATCGAGCTGCAGGCACAGATGAGTAAGGTACCTACTGTAGATGTCTCTGGCCGGTCACTGTTACTTCATATATTCTCAGGAACTGTCATGGACCAATTCTTCCTTTAAATCCATAGCCTAGCCAAACTTTCTTGTGGCATTAAAGTAGCAGTGAAACTGGAATTTGGACCGTGCTTGCCTGCCAGAATATGTAACCATAGCAACCATCACCGAGAAGTGAAAAATTTCTCTGTCTCCTTAGAATAAAATATGGGGAGAAGGAAAAGAAGAGATGGGATAGCTGGCTCCATGATCTACAAAGAAAACATGCCCAGGAAGACAGATAGTAATATAAATTTCATATTTACAATCCCTGCTATAAGGCAGGAAATAGATGAGCTGTGAAAAATGTTGCTGGGGAATCTTCAAAAGCATTGCTCAGCTCTTGTGCAGGTTAAAGCTCACACACCCATGACTTGGAGCCTTCGGAGCAATTCTGGACAGTAAAAGCAGAACTGACAAAAGAGCCAAGCTACAGGAGCACAGCAAGAACACGGCAGGGCTAAATTACTCAGCCTTTGCCTCTCATTATGCACACACGACACAGCTTCACGATTCTGCTGTCTTCACATGAACAGTCATGCAAATGCTTAAGTGTTTAAATTACCACAGTCTTAATTTTGCAATCTTCTAGCTGGAGACCGAATTCACTGGCATTTCTGCACTGTATCTACCACGTGTATAATAATCAGAGTTTTGGTCTTGTCTGCTGTCAGAAACACATGCTGGAAGACACCTTGGCTGACACTCGGAATTACTACGCTGCTGCGCTTCAAAACATGCAGCAAATCATCTCCAAATGTGAGGAAGAGCTAAGCCAGGTTCGTCAGGACATTAAGCAGCAAAATAACCAATACAAGGTTCTTCTCGGGATCAAAACCCGCCTGGAGAAGGAAATTTCCACCTACCGCCTGCTGCTGGAAGGGAATGTGGACGGGTAAGGCAAAGCTGCCCTGACTGGAATAGATGAGAAGAGAGTTCTCATATTCGGGTTATTTATTTGTTTGTTTATGCTTAATCAAAGCTTCTGAGTTCCATACTACATCAAGGGCTGGTATTTTAATGTGATGGCACATAATAAAAAGCTTGAGCCACTTAGTATCCAGAGAAACTCGTATCCGTGTAACTTGGAGTACCTAAATTAATACCAAAAAAAAAAAAAAAATCTGCATTCCCACAGCATGCTGATCTCAGCATAGGGAAAAATGCCATTTTCAGTGACATTCATTGTTATTTCCTATCTTCAAAACATGTTCTGGATGAAAAAGAAGGCTGGAGACAAGTGTAGCTCTTTTTTGGTCAGCCATCTGTAGTTCCAAACACCAGCACACAAAGACCACACGGTGCATCCCTCTGCTGATGGGCACTTTGGTTTCCCCATCTCTGCCTTGTCTCAAATCCCCTCATTCAGAAACCTTTGGGGCTCTATTCTTTACCCTCTCATTTTACATACAGAGCCTGTCTTATTTACACCAAATCAGAAAAAGGAAGGTTAGCAGCCTGCATAACAGAAAATCTCAGGGAGGCAGGACAGGGAGGCACCAAGTCTCAGGGTATTTGTCAGAAGCCAAAATGGGATCAACTTGAGTAACTCAGCTCTGCTCAGGGATGCCCAGTGACAGGACAAGGGGCAGCGGGTGCAGCTGGAACACAGGAGGGTCCATGGAAACATAAGGGGAAACTTTTATCACTGTGAGGGTGACAGAAATGGAGCGTGCTGCCCAGGGAGGTGGTGGGGTCTCCTCTGGAGACTTTCCAACCCCACCTGGACGTGTTCCTGGGTGACCTGATCTAGGGGATGCTGATCTGGCAGGGGGGTTGGTCTTGATGATCTTTCGAGGTCCCTCCCAACCCCAAAAGAACATTCAGTGAATATCTGAGAAACAAAGCAACTGTCCACAGGAGAAGCAATAAGGAATGTACCCAGGAACAGTTCCAGGTGAGGGTATCTGTACCTAAGATTATCAATGATAAAAAGTTCTCATGATAGAAAAGCATAATTTTTAAAGTTTTTTACTTCATTTTATCTCTTTTGATAGTGGTATGAGGTCTCCTTAGAATCAGTGAGAGAGGAATGAGTAACTTCTTGAAATGAGTATAATCATTATTTTTTCTTTTATTATCTTTACAGGATAGCAAGAAAATCTGAATCAAAAGCTAAAGGTAAAACGTCCCTTATTTTGTTCTCTACAGTGACTTGCAATTATTGCAATTTCCAATCAAGCTGTAGTCAGAAGGTTTGCTTGGCAGTTCATGCTCGTGCAGGCCATTTGAGAACTGCAGTGACTCAGCAAAGGGCTGCACTTCGAGCACATTCTGCTGTGTCTGCCCACTCCTGGGCTGTCTTCGGGCTGACCTCTGTCAGTCAAAAGCGTTGTCCAAAGCCCAGACTTGAGACTAAAGCTTTCATGGTTTATGAAGAGGCACAGACACTCCATTTGGTGACTAAAACAGTGTTAGGGCTTGAGAGCAAAGAGAAAATCTGCATGTCTGGAAACTCCTATTCCGGCATGAGCATGACCTACAGACATTTTGGCTAATCTGCTCTGAAGTTGGATTTGCATTGCCTGGGATGCGGCAGTGCCTGGGATGTGGCTGCATTATTCATTTGCCCTGACCCGGACAAGGCTCAGGGTGACTTTCTGGCAGAGCATTTCACAAAGAGCAATAATAAGTATTGACTTAAAGGGAAACATGTAAAGATAAATCAGTTGAGGAGGTGGCTGGTAAATTACTGTAAATGAAGCTTTCTCGGCATCATCTTGTCTCAGCATTGCTTCTTGTCTCATTAACCTTGCTTTTTTCTTTCAGAACACGCTGGGCTGACCAACCGAAAGATCAAAGCAATTGTCCATGACAGCGTGGATGGGCAGGTGGTATCCTCCACCATCAACGAGATCCACCAGCAAGCGTGAAGTAAAGAGTTCTGCTAGTGACTGGCTTTCCCAGCCAGCTGAGCTCTGAGAACCCTTCCGCCAACTCCGCGCTGTGTGTAAAATAGGGACACTACAGCGAGCTCTCTCCTAAAGTGATTTACAGCCTCCCAATGAGAAGTGCCATCCAGAGCTAGGTATAGCTGATATTGGTAGTTTAAAGGGCTTCTAGTCATCAAAATGCTGAAGACAAGCTATTGAATGAAAATGACTGGCTGAGCTGGTAACAGATGAATTACGCACACCGCACCGGGGCATGAATCTCCAGCTGTGATTCATTTATTGCTCTGCAAATTAACTATAATTTAAATCGAATAATCTCTCAACTTTTCTCCTGGTCTTATGTCTCCCATTATATACCTCACTGCAGCCAATAAATTCTTTTCCATTACCTGTTCTGGTTGTTGGTATTTATGATTTGCTTTCTCTTCCCTATGCACCAGCCCACATCAATGCCTATTAGCCTAAGAGGAAAGGCCCCAGTTTAGCCAACTCCAAACTTCTTCCCATTTCTCACATCAGCAGGAGAGCCTAACAGCAAGAGGAGAATTTCCAGTGATATGCAAAGCTAAAAACTGAGCAAGAAAAAGAGAAATACTACTAGGACTGTTTGGACGAGGAAGACTAAAGCAGAAGGAAGAGACAAAGCGGAGTGCAATGAGTGTCTGTACAGATTTGCATTCCAAAGTCAATGTCTGCAGATAAAACCACGTGTTCAGGCAGTCTCGTATTCGTGAGGGAAATTGTCACCATACTTTTTCATACCTGCTCATATTGGACTTTCATAAAGGATTCCTTTGCTTTGCTCCGAAACAAGGCTCACGAAAGAAAGTGAAAATCTCAAACAAAATGCAGACCTAAAATAAACCGAGTCCATCTCCATGATAGTGTTTTCTCACCAGCATGTTAGGACCAGTTCACGATTCCCCTTCGCCCCCCGCTCCCCAGCTCTCCAGCTCTCCACCCTTGTTGCACAAAGATCCCAAAAGCATTGAATGGATTACCTAATGGTTTCTTTAAATTGGGTAAAACTTGTAGTGCAGGATTAGTAACTGTTGGCTAATTAACAATGTCCTGCCTTACGGCTTACCAGATCTGACAAGCCAGGCCTGGTGTTTGTAGCAGCTGGACAAAACGTGCCTAGGTTTTCTTGGACAATTTTCTGCGCTGTTTAAAGCTATGATCACTTCTCACAGTTACAGAGCAGAACCACATTTGCTGTGATACAAATAACTTCTAAAACTTCGCAGTATTTCTCAATCAGAGGAAAGTATCTAAGCTTTGCGCTAGGTTTTGGTGGTGCTAAGCTACAAAGAAGAGGAAACAACTAATTGAAATGCTTTACAGGACACACCTGCCCTTAGTTCACATTCTTGAGCAGTGCATTGGCTTTACTCTTGTCCTCTTGTGCAGGTGACAGACGCAGTCCCTGCAGTCCTGTGTTAGGCTCAGCTATGGGTCAAACAGTACCGGGTAAGATGCAGCAGAATTCCCATCCCACTCCCCTGCTCCGGTGATTTTAACCTTCTCTTACAACTGTCATTGCATCCTGTAATGGGCAGACCAGCACAGCTCACAACACTGGCCTCAGAGTTCACTCCAGTTACTAACATCACCACCCGTCGATGGCTCTAACACACCCATTCAAGCTGCTGTCTTTTAACAAGTCAAGCAAACCAATTAGTCCTGAAGCATATAAATATTAGTTACACCACGTTCTGTTTTGTAAATGAAAGCAAGTATTCTGTGGCAAAAATTGCTTCTTCCTGGAGAACCTTTCATGGCTCTAGAGCACACTGTGTAATTGCAGATTTCCCTCTTGGTGGGCAGCTTGTGATACTGTGTCACCAGCCGTGTCTTTAGCTCGTGGTTATTCACTAGTTCTGCATTTGTGTTCTGGTAGATAAGCCTGGTGTTTCTAAAGGTATTTAGGGTGGGTCTGCACCCTAAATAGTAAATAATGATACTATATACTTACCACTTGCATGCACTGTTAACATTATATTCTCACAACATGCTAAGAGATGAAGTTAGGGAGATAATGAATGGGGGTTGTATTATCATTCCCATGTTATTACTTGAGAAACTGGAAGAAGAGATGACACAATTTGCTCAAGGCTGCAGAGAAAGTCACTGAGAGCGACTAAATTAGAATTCATCACTTCACAGCTTCTACTTACCCCAGCTATTAGATAATACAACTTCCGTGAAGAGCCGCTCTCTAGTCACAGCAACGCTCTCTGCGGCTGATGGCGCTGACGAGATAATTTGCTTGGTTCATTTCCAGTGCATAGTGCCAGTCAAGACCCTGCCTATATTTTGATGATGTTCTTCAATTTACAAGCGCCAGCAGCCCTACCATAATTAGTCCGGTACAGAACAGTATGCCTGGGTGTCTTTGGTGATTCTGTAGTATTTGGGGAACTAGAAAGAGATGGCACAGCACAAAGAGATGGCATACGTGCTCCTTTCTCTTGATCAGTGTCTCGAAGGGAAGGAAATCTTCAGGAATGGGATGCTGTGTCGCTTGAAAAAGTATTTTACTGATTCATTTTATTAAAACTGACTGAAGACTTCTAGCTGGTATTTATTCTACTTCAGTATTAAAAATACACAGAAGTGCTGTTTTTTAACATCAAGGAAGTGACTGAGCCAGACCCAAGGAAACTGCTATTTTAAGATTGGAAGTGTCTTAAAAAAAAAATACTACACTGGAAGTGGATGCATTCTACTTCCCTTAAATGGAATAGGATAGCAACAAATACCAGCAGGAGCAGCTCAGTTCTAAGTGAATGATGTAACAATATTTTGCAGACTAACAAGGCACAGCAACTCAGGGCCTATAAAAGGAGGCTGAAACCATCAGCATTCACAAATCACTTCATGCAGTTTCACCTGCCATTTAAGGAAGTCCTGCACTAAATAATCCTCCATCGTGATTTCGAACAGACTTGACTGCGCTCCAGAACGCGTGTGAGTCATAGCTCGTTTCACTTGGAGAATGTTAGAACTTATTAAGGTATATTACAATCCGCAGCGCCGGTAAGTGAATTGTTGATCCTCTGGAAGAAGTTGGCCATGAGGTAATGCAGGAATGGTTTGTGCTATTAATCACACATTCTTTTGGGGGATGTGGCCGCACATTGGCAGGTTTCTTTCTTATTTACGAACACGACGTTTCTGTAGAATGCAATATTTTTGTTTTCTGCCTGCCTCGTTAGCACAGATGCAAAATTAATGAAGTCATTTCCGAAAAAGAAGAAAAGAAAAGCTAGCCTTTCTAACACGGCTAAAAACACCCTTTGCATGCTATTGTTGAAGCTGAGAGAAGAGGCAGAAGAGCTGGTAAAACATTTCACAATGTCCACACCCTGACCTATAAAGGTTTCTAAAGTTTTGCTGGGAGATGCCTGTTCCTGTGTATGAATCATTCAGAAAAGGGAAGGATCTATAAACAGGGAAGCAAGGAAAGAATAATGCTTGAGAGGCCTGCACCTCCCCCCAGCCTCCTCACATCCTGAATTATACAGCAAAAGCATCTTAATTATTGACTCTACTTGCGCATTTGGCTTTGTGAAATCACAAGTAATTTTTTACTATGTATTGCTTCTTCATAATCCTTCCGCAGTTAAATTTTTCATTTCTTTTCAAGTGGCATTTTAAAGATATCCTTAATTGTATGACTATTCTGAAATGACCTTCTCGAGCCACACATCTAGGGGTTGGCACAAAAGAATTGGTTGCAAAACTATCCCATTAAATGAAAGCATCAATACATTCCCGTTTGGACGGCCCCTGTGGGAGAAGCTCAGAGCTGACAAAGTACTAGACGTGACCTAATGGTGAAACAGGTGCCTGGCTGCTGCTTCTGGACATAGTAATTTGCCCTTTGAAAGTCTGAATATGCATCAGAAGCTTAAAGGCATAAAATCATAACATCAGCTGTGGTAAAGCCACTTCCAGTAACTATCTAGACTTCGGGGGTAAATTTTTTTGATTTCCAACATCCTAAGGACAAGTCAAAAGGAGTTCATTTGATAGGCTGCTATTAGGCTCTATAGAAAGCAACAAAAATTAGGACTATAATTAGAGAAAATACAATTCGGTGAACAGGAATAATTATTTGGAGGAGGCAAGGAAAAGAAGGAGAACCAAAGAAGCTGAAGTAGCTGACAAGCCACAGAGAGTGCTGCTTTACAATGGAAGGCAGCAGGCTGCTACTTTTAGCAAGAAAGTGCCAGCTTTGGCTCAGATGAACAGCTCTGAATCAGGCACGCAGGGAATTACAGCATAAAATGTATTGAACAAATAGCACCGGAAGCAACTCTTGCCAGAGCAATTCCAAAGAAGGAAATAGGTAATGTAGCTGCCAGTGGGCAGAAACTGCGATTGACAACCACAGGAAAAAAAAAAAGTACTTTTTCATTCCCTATTTGTGAGTTAAATGATGGATTTTTGGAAGCCATAGAACAGTCTCAAGCCAGGTACCAAGTCATTTTGTGTTCCATTGGAAATGACACTGCTGCTACGGAGGAAAAAAACATCAAAACAACACCAAAGAAGCTTTTCTTTAATGCCTAGAGTTTATTGCTGTCTAAAATAAGGATACTTAGGCATCAGTCATAATGAAAGGGGCATAATTCCAAGGGATAATGAACATTCCCATCCTCAAAAATTCAGCTGTTAATTCAGAAAGATAGCTAATACTACTTGTTGCCACTGCTTACATCTCACTGCCACACACAACGCTGAACTCTTGCAATTACACCTTGTACTGTGATGATAAATATTACTTCCAACATTGGCCCACAAGAGTTATGCGGAAAAAAAAAAAATCTTCTGAATATAGGACAAGAAAAGAAAGTAACATGTGTATTTTCATTCTGTAATATGTGGATTTCATTAACCACGTTCAGGTTCCAGCACAGATTCTCCCATTGTAGCAAATAATCTGTCCATTTGCACACATTAACTCTTTTAAGAAGGCATGTGGTGGCCTCTAGTGACAAACCAGTATATGCACAGCACGCTTCTGCTCCCAGTGGGAGCAAACGGGGCTGTTGGGCCTGAAACCACCACAGGACCCCCTCACTGCTTTCGTGTCTGAGATTTTCAGCTGGCGATGTCTGTCGCATTTTTTGTGTATGACAAATCCTGAAGGTGCACAGCTTTTTCAGGGGAGGGCTGAGAGGGATTATCAGCCTGCTTACATTATTTATTCATTTATTTAATTCATACCTGATTGCCTGACACAGATCCTGAAGCTGGGATAAGATTCCAGGTTCCTTCTCTTTACAAAGCAAGCAAACTGCAGTTTGCTTCTGGCGATACCAGTACCGGGAGAGGGGTGCCATGAGGGCACTGGAATCTACCAGAGTGGTCCCAAACACAACTGCAGTCATTCAACTGCCCAGGCGACTCCTGACAGTCAGGAGTGCAATTACACCCTTGAAAAAATATTCCGTTTCCCTCCTGGTTTGGGGGTTCTAAGCATGATACAAGTCAGGTCCTGAGTCCACAAGGATTTTGGTTTTTTTTAAAGCTAGGAAAAAAACCCACACAACTGTGGGTGGGTACGTGCAATGCAGTGTGTTTCTTACCTGTCTTGTATGGCAGACCACCAGTGTCTGCAGATATTTGCACAGGGCCATGAAAATTGTATTTGTTTAGTGAATTATATAAACATGTAATATTTTCAGATGGATGCTGAATTATTTCAGCAGTATGGAATTGAGAAAAACAGTAAGCTGAAACGTTCTCCAGCTACTAGTTTTCTCATTCCACAGTTGCACGTAACTTTTACAAGAGAAAGAGATCTGCCTGGTAGTCTTTTAGATTACGTTAGAGTTGATATTAATGATACTTTTAGGGTAGAAAAAAAGAGAAGGTTCATTTGTATGGCCTGGAGCTATTATTGTTGGCACTGAAACCTGATTTTATTCAAGGAGAGCAGCTGAGACAGGAAAGGCAGCTCCTGACTTTCATTTTCCCCCTGTGGTTGGGAAGGATGTAACCAACACATTGTCTATGCACACCCCAAGATTTGGAACATTCAAGTATCATACCATTTAAAGCAATGTTTTACCTCTCCGGTCAAAAGCTCAGAGAGAAATAAGGTGCAGTCATACGATGATTAATTTTTTTTCATTGGATACAAAATAAAAAGGAAAGGGAAATGAGGAAAAAGTATGTATGTGAGGAAGACCGTGTAAGATTTTGTGCTGCAGGTGTCCGGAGCTAAGTGAATCCAGTTGAGTTAGTGACATCATCTGGGCCTTTCTCTCATCCGATCACATTCAGCAAAACAGAAAGCATCTTTATTCTTTGGCGAGAGTAGCAGCATTTGCATTAACAAATGGTGCAAAGATAAGTTTGGGTTTAGGGTAGAGAATTGCCCTAAGTACTGTTTTCACTCACTGAGAAAAATCTTAATTTGAAATCTGCTCTGGGCTCTCATCACCATTAAAAATTGACTCTGAATATTGAGCAAGGAATTGCTCTCCCTTAAATACACAGAAGTCTTTTGGGGACTGTATTGTAAGAGATCTTTCAGATTCAAATTTCAGGACACAAAATCCAAACTGGGATCAGCAACACAGTTCCAGGGACTACTAAACAGGCGTTGGAGTCCACTCCTAGAACAGCCCATCACTAATGACTGAACTAAAAGACTTTTCTTGATTGAAATTTAAGTCAGACAAAAGAAAAGCCTGTGTTCCATGTAAAGGCAGCATAAATGCAGAACCAAAGCTGGGTGTGTCTCTCTCCCTTGAACTCTCAAGACTGGTTAGGAAAGGTGAGCAATACTGAATGGCATGCACCCCTTATCATAACCCTGCATGACTTGCCAGCATTGCTCTCTAACAGACATTAAACTTCTGTCACACAGGCTGGATTTCTTCATGAAATCAATGTATTGGCAGTGCTATGATTGGTTTACTGTGACTATACACAAGCCATTGTGACCGTGTCACTGGAAGGAAGCGTTACGCACGGACCCACAGACCATCCTCTGCAGAGTATTCACAACTGAGCCTTGAGTGGAAACTGCACTGCTCAAGTAAAGCACCAGCAAAGTATTAACAGCACTTCTTCAATATTCCTCACAACTGCAGGTATCGGACAATATATTTTTAAGTTGTTTGACATCTATTTAGATAACTTACTGTTACAACCAATAAAATAAAATAAATCAGAAATAAGGCAGCCCATGTTCTTCCAGATAACGCCTGGGCATAGTTCAAGAGGTAGGGGAGGCTGATGATCACTCCCAAGGGATAGCTGAACAGCTCTGAGAGGTGAGCCACCACGAGCCACCTGCCCTTCAGCCAGCCTATGGGCCTTGCCTTTGTTGCACTCCTGAAGTTTCCAGGGCTTTATAGAACTATCCAAGATACAGTCCATGAAAAACCAGTATTGAACCACAAAAACAGGAGCAAACCCCACCTCTGGCATAAACGATACCTGTCCTGATCTTAGCATTCCTGCAAATATCCCAGCTTATTTTTGGAATAGAAGTACACACAAAATTATAAGAGAAATTGTCAGTAAACAATTTGGAGGAGAAAACAAAAAGACAGCAAAGAAAATTCAGCCCGGTATCTTTTCTGCGTAACACTATTGCTCTGTGCTTCCAGTTGCACATGCCTTTAACACTTCTGCTTAACAGTCAAGAAGGTTCTGGAAGAAAAAGAATTCTGAAGGTTCAGCTTGACCTAAATAGCAGAGCCATAACACAAGGCAAATGTCTGAGCTAATCCTGATGTCCACTTTAATTTGGATGATTGCATAAGGAGAAGTTAGAGAAAAGCTTAGAAATTTTCATGTATCAGTGAATTTTATTTCTCTAGCAACCTCTTGCATTTCTAAATAGTATCCAGCTTCTGTGAAGTTCAAACACCTCACATTAATTTCACAACACACACAATTAGCTTTTGGTAATTAAACCATGTAGCTGCTTCTCCATATGGAGCTGGGATAGTTTGAATACAAAGATTAGGAATTTGACCCACAAAAGCCAGTCTGACCTTCAATGACATTTTCCTGCATTTCTAGATAAACACGAAAGCTAACAAATAACCTTTGTCGTTTGCTCAGTAAAGAAAAAAAAGGGAATCTTTCAAGAGATGTTCAGAAAAAATGCCATCAAAGTAACATGGAAACTAATTTTAGGAAATATTAAGAAGACAAAGCGGAATGTTTACTCTTAAACAGACTGTGATAAAATACTGCCAGAGATCAAGGCAGGGAAATACACAGCCAAGAGACGTAACTGTAGCAGGATCTCTTGCTGTATCCCTCTTACGGCTTTAAAAGTGTATGATCAATTCTTACTCACTCTCAATATTTTTGATGAATAAAAGATGACCCACCTTGAGCTTCCACAGTGACAGTCCCAATTATATGGCTAGTGGACTTTGCTTCAAATGTCATAAAAGTTTTTCATTATCAGTTACACCCAAAGAAGTTCAAGGTCCAAAGACAATTTACAGCATCCTCCTGCAAAAAAAGTTCTGCCCCGAATGTTGATGGCTTTGATTTGGAAGCCGCCTATTTTCAGACAGCTTAACTCTTTGCCTTGATCCAGCACTGCTGAGATTCGTCTGTAGCACAGCATCCTTAAAAACTTAGCAGTCCTGATTCCACAATATCCCAAGTTAGGTGTTCTCAGAAACCTGCAGATGCTTCCAACCAACAGTGTCCCACCAACTTTCTTGCCCCAAGGCTGAAGACCAGTCTGTAGAGCAACTGTTTTCATTAATGAAGCAACGTCTCAACTGTTCTAGCTGACTAGCTGCACCCTGATAATGCACTGATGTACCAGCAGTGCAATGCCCAAGGACCTACACCTCCTGCAGCACCAACAAGCCCTCGGCACCACGTTCTCCCCTTGCTTTCCACTTCATCTCTGCATTTTCTGGATAACGAGTATACACCATAGTCAGCTGAGGAACCTCAGTGCAGTTCAGAGTGGGGTTGGTGGGTTTCCTCATGTGCTGAACAAAGGCCGTGGATGGATTTCCTGTTAATGAAGGTAACGGGGGCTGGTGACAGAACACCAGCAGTGGAACTCGGTAGCGGGTCGCTTCTTTGGCTGTTGAGACAGGAAGGACACTTGTTCCAGTTTAACTGCAGCCACCCAGGAGGGCTGGGAGCTAGTCACGCTGGAAGCTTGATTGCAACTTCTCCTGTCACCCTGTGGACCTCAGCATCTCGTACATCAAATGAAGTGGGCAATGAAGATTTCCAATAATCTTGTACCTATTACTTCATTTATGGACAAAGCAATACATTTCTGCTTCATTTCAACTGCACTGAAAGCTCGAGTTCAACCTGTAACCGTTTCCTAACACTAAACAATTGCATATTCAATGCAAGGCATCATCAACATTCCCATTCCGCATGTGAATATTCTTTTGTGATCACTCTAAAATGAATCAACACTGTACTTACAGATGCCTCCTTTCTAATAATTTATACACTGCTGTAGACTCCAGAGGCCCAAACAAACGCTCAACAGAAATAAACAGTTGATTGCAAATATAAATATTTTAAGTCACAGATGGTCAGCTCTCATTTCAATTTCATACACTGCACAGAGGGTAGGAATTTACTTGATTGTTCAAAAGGACTGTAGAGAGCACGGCTGCAGGTACACTCTTATAAATGATTCAACAGTGTATTTGTGTTTTATCTTTTATTCAAAATAGTAACAAAGCCAGCCAAACTACCTGGGGAGTTTTCCTCAAACACATATGAGCAGATGAAAACCCTTTTACAGTGCAGGGAGTGTGGGGGCAATACGCTGCGTGCTGTTTGTGCTGACACCAGTTACATTATGTGTCAACAGGGGTGGGGTTTATAACTACTGTGCTTCCTCTTTGAAATAGACTATAAAGGCTTACAGAGCACACATTGCTCTTCACTTTGGCTGCTCTCTACCTGAGCTGTTTCGTGCTCTGAGCTTTCAGGCTAAGAACACAAATGGCGTTCTCCAACCGGAGTTTTCAGTGGGGTACAAGCAGCTGCTTCCACTCGGCTGCTCCCAGCGTCAGCAGTTTATCCTCCGGGAAAGCAGCCATCCAGAAAGTCCAGGCACCCAGTGTCTATGGGGGAGCTGGCGGCTCCGGCACCCGCATTTCTACCAGCACCAACTATGGACGAGGCTTCCGTGGGAACTTCCAGCTTAATGTTACTGGTAGTGATGTGCTGCTCCCTGGCAATGAAAAATTGACTATGCAAAATCTAAATGACCGTTTGGCTTCGTACCTGGAGAGGGTGCGTTCGCTAGAAAAGGCAAACTCCCTGATTGAAAAGCAGATCACAGAGTGGTACGAGAAGAATAGCGTAGATGTAAGGCATGACTATAGCTCGTACTTTAAAACAATTGAAGATCTCCAGGATAAGGTAAGATTCCATATAACCATCTACAAGAATTGCAGTTATCGTGGAGATAGACAGTGATCTATTCTAGAAAATGTACTTTTCCAAATTGCAATTGTCTCAGCTAAGAAAAAGAAATGCTGATCATTTACTAATTGACGGGTTTTAAATAATTTCTGTCAGATTTTAAATTATTAAATTTTAAATTTAAATTTTAAATAATTTTTAACGCTAGATATGTGTCTGCAGATGGGAGTCTCATACATGAAAAACCTTCGAATCAAAATTAATTCTATTATCTTTCCCTTAGGTAATTTTAATTAGCGAAAGTACTGATGGCAATTTAAATACTTAAATATAGTTTAGCATCTGTTGGTTTCAAAGTGGGGGTTTTTTTAGAAAAGAAAGTCAAATGCTCAAAAAAAAAAAATTGAATACTCAAAATAGTAAATTACTGCTATAAGCAATAAAATATTCCCACAGCAATCAGCTGAGAGACTCAGCACATTAAGTTTCCAGTGAATTTCCTTAAATTTTTCCCCTTATTCTTCACCAGTTCTATTTCTCATCCACTAAAAGTAGGTCCCTTCCGGAGAGCAGTTCATCCCAACTATTTTATATACCTAGTTTATGACAGGACAACTTGCCTTTCGGAGAACCCTCGTTCCTTCTCTGCACTTCAGAAGGAACCTAGCTTAAACCCAGATGACTAACAGCCAGCTAACGTTAAGTGAGATGAAGCCCACATGCGGTATCACTCTCCAGAAATGGATCAAGTGTGAATTTATGTGCAAAGATTCATCACTTTTCAACCATTCCTTTTCAGATTAGCGCTGCACAGCTAGAAAATGCGAGGCTCGTCCTGCAGACTGACAACGCCAAACTGGCTGCCGATGATTTCAGACTGAAGTAAGTTCCGTGATTGTTTTACAAATTCTCTTTCATGCTCTTTTTCTTCATGAAAACTCCTAGGTAGTAGTATCAAAGCTGAGAAGTAAACATTTCCTAATTTACTTCATACTTCATAAGTTTAATAAAAAGAAAAAAAATACAACTAAGGTTGTAGTGGTTACTGATTCTAACACTGCCATCAAACAGTTGCATTTTCATGCAAAACAAGCCTTATTTTACAGGTATGAGAATGAACTCCTCCTCAGGCAGAGTGTTGAGAGTGACATTAAGGGACTGGTCCAAGTTCTTGATGGCCTGACTTTGATGAAAGTTGATTTGGAGTCACAGATTGAAAATCTGAAAGAAGAACTAGTTTATCTTAAGAAGAACCACGAGGAGGTGAGAGAAGCTGAAAACTGTCAGGGAGAATTTTTTTTTTAAGTGGCATACATAAACCCAGCCTCACTGGGAATAAGGAACTCTTCATGTTAATATGAAAGAATATTACACTTCTAGTGAGATTCAGCTCCAGGTTAGCTCATCAAAATATAGGTACCTACTCATATATTATTTATGTGAATGCACCTATGGTTCGATTATAATAACTGAGAGGCAGTTGATGAACCAGACATAGCCTAATTCTAGCCTAACTGAGCTCACTGCAGAGCAAACATTACTGGCTGGTCAGCAGGGGCACTCTCTGGTCTCTACTGGTTGTAACAGGGCAGAGAGAAAGCTACAAGCTAGATACGTGTGCTTGGTGCCTTCTAGGAGTCTAAGCTCAAACTGAACCCGTTCCTTAGCACTACATTTATAGTTTCAAAGAGCTACAAAGGTAAAAATGTTACCATTGTTTCTTTCCCTTTTTCAAGTAAAGACACAAACTGTCATTCTAAATCCAAAATGACTTCACGTAATCTCTGTTACTTGCCTCTTAGTGTCATACTACCAACTTCAACAGCGTAAACTCCTTTCACACTGCAGAAGATATGTTCTGTAAGCACTGTATTAGGAACATCCAGCCTAGAAAAACAGCCAACCTGGACACACACGTCAAACTGTGCTGTGCAGGACTGAAGTGGTTGTATCATCTCAGGAAGCGGTAGAACTGTGTGGCACTGACATCCAAGTTATCAGGCATCAAAGGCTGAGCAGCTCCAGAAACAACAGAGCGAAGGTTTTCTTTAGGAATAATCTGTAGTTTAGGAGTTGCTACCCCAGGGAAGTATGCAAACAGGGACCGTGATGTCTACAGTCATTCCACAGATCTGGTCCTGAGGAAATCAACTTTTTATAAGATGTTGATCTGTGATATAAGGTTTATTGCTACAAAATAAGTAAAATGTTCTAACATGAGGTGCAATAAGCAGCATTTAAAGGGTGATTAAGTTATCTCCCCCTGGCGTGTTATTTATGAACTACTTCTATGTCTGTAGATATTGATTTGCTTCCGATATTCAGGACTGAAAATTCCCTGTAGCTGATGCTGATCAATACTCATTGCTGCAGGAGGTTGACAGGCTGCACAAACACGTGGAAAGCTCAGTTAACGTAGAGGTGGATGCTGCTCCAAGTACTGATCTTGCAACTCTTATGGAAAGAATGAGACTCCAGTATGAAGAAATGGCAGAAAAGTACCGTGAAGAAGTCAAGGAACAATTTGAAAAGCAGGTAAAGTCAATTACTTAAACATCAGCAAGAACCTCAGCCATGTCTAGCTGCAGTTTAGAGCCCCTCCGTTTTTGCATTTCAGACAGAAGAACTGAACCAGGAAGTGCAGATCAATGTGGAACAGCTGCAAGTCCAAAGGAAAGAGGTCACTGAGAAGAGACATATCCTTCAGAGTCTGGAGCTGGAATTACAGTCCCACTTAAGCATGGTAAATAATAAAGAGTACTTGAAAGAGGAACACTCTTTAGGAGACAGTTACACAGATAACTACAAAACCTGAGTGGCTTTTCAATCATAATGTTATCATAACACCAAAGTGTATGCTTTTGAATACCACAACTCTGTCCTTTTCATTGGCTGTAGAAAAAGTCTTTAGAAGATATTCTGGCTGACACTGAAGCACGCTACAGTCATCAGCTAGTCCAAGTGCAGGAAGCAGTTGCCAGTTTAGAGGATCAGCTGAAGCAACTCCGAGTTGACATGGAGGGTCTGAATAATGAGTACAGTATATTGCTGGACGTCAAGACTCGCTTGGAAAAGGAGATTGCCACGTACCGCCAGCTGCTAGAGGGAGAGGACAGCGGGTGAGGACACAGACATCCCCTTGTCAGTTGAGACTCGTATGACACCAAACAACGTTGCCAATACTGTCCATATTCACGGAAGGTGAAAGTGTAGAATCTGCTGCTTTCCAGCTGGTCTGGGGGGGGAGGGTGTCTGTTGCTCAGCTCTCAACTGTAGATTCAGAGCAGGCTGCAGCTTGTGCTTGGCTTCAGAAGCTGCTGTAGAAGCCAGCGGAGTTTGTCTCTCAGGCTCTGCACAGGTAGATGCTGTGAGCCTTGTGAGCCGAGAGGCTGGATAGATATTCACACTCTGTAAGCATCAGTAACTCAGTTTTGGATCAAATTGTCCATAACTAAGGCCTGGGCTGACCTGTGCTAGATGTGTTGTAAGGGGTTTAGGCAGCACAGCACCTTGTCACGCTAGAGCAGGCACTCAGCAAGAGCACAGGGACCTTCTCTTTCAGCACGTGGGAAGTTTTGTAGCCTGCTCTGGATTATGCTCTGCTCTACCTGAGTCACTAGCAGCCAAAGTACTGAAACATTTGAAGAGGTGCAAGTGAGCCAACCTAATGTTCAGATAGTCCAATATCCCATACACTGAGGTGAAAAGAGCAGACATCGACGGCAGTGGGGCAAGCAGAGTGTGATTCCACTCAAGATTCTGCCTGCTCAGCTACTCTGGCTCAGGAACTAGATCAGGGATCTCTGCAGGAGGTGAAGTCACAGCACTGCAGAATTGAGTCTGCAGATTAATTTCACCTATAGCTCGTGCTCGGCAAGTTTTACTTCAATAGAGAAAACTTAATTAAACACCTGATAAAATGTCCTGATGGAAGGACATCACCTTTCCTGATTACTAAACACACATACAGGACATGTACAAGGATGTTTCTTCAATATGTTAGGTGCCACATATTTATATATATATTTTTTATTATTTTATTTTGAACAGCCATCTCCAAGTGGACGTATCTACAGAAGAGATCAAAAAAGGTATGGCATACCAAATTCCTTACTTTTTGATGTCTGCCTGTCAAAATCTTATGGAACTGTAGCCTGATATAAACCAACACAGTTTTGGAGAAAGTAATGAGTGGAATCTTATGTCAAGAAAACAATCACCAATATGAATAGATAAGCCCAGGCTTTGCATAATCCCTATAGGTTATGTGTATAATTCAGGTGCTCAAAGTAAAACCACAGACTCCTCAAAGAGCCAGGAGAACAACAGAGAATTATTGAATTACCCTCTGGAGACTTCCAGAGCATCTGCCTCCCTCAGTGACTACACAGGCAGAGCAGGCAACTAAATACAGTACCCAGTTTAATAGCAAAAATAGCCAGTTCAGTGTAAGACTCCTCCTGGGCTTTAGGGCTACAAGTTTGTGCTACTGAAGCAAAACTATCAGCAGGGATAGAGAGTTATTCAACACAATGCCCACTACAGTATCATGGGGAACACCCAGGACATTCCAAGGGAGAGAAACCATATCCTGCATACCACACAAGTTTACTTCACAGTTAACTGGGCTGTGAAAAGCTCCTTTATCTGTCTTCTCCTCAATGGAACCGCTGCCTGCATGACAGTAAAATCACTCTGACAATAAACAATGCGTTTAATGAATTCTCTTGTTCAATTGCATCACCAGAATCAAGTAACATTAAGAAGATCAAGACAATTGTTGAAGAGGTGGTCGATGGCAAGGTCGTCTCGTCTCAGGTCAAAGAGATTAAAGAGAAGTTGTAAATGGCACCAGCAGAGAAGAGACAGCCTCTGAGCTTCCCGGAGCAGATGCCAAAAGTAAAAGATTAAACTTTAATAAAGAATCCAATCTAATCCTCCCTAAAACCCAGAAGGGTTGAAAAATGCCAACCTACCACATCCCAAACAATCTTTTTCTTTGTTTCTTTCTCTCTCCCTCTTCCCCTCCCTCCCCCCCCCTCCCCCTCCCCGCCCCGCCCCCCCTTACATAACTACCACCCTCTCCCATGCGCCTCTCTTATACACTCCAAACC
>JANIJG010018635.1:0-14561 GCA_024611175.1 Megaceryle torquata
GTGGTGAGAGCCTGGCCCAGGCTGCCCAGAGAGGTGGTCACTGCCCCATCCCTGGCACCATTGCAGGTGAGGTTGGCCAGCCTCTGAGCAACTTACTCCAGTTGCAGATGTCCCTGTGAAATAACCTCAGAGAAGTAATTTAAACTGTTCTGCACTGCACCACTGGCATCACAGAATCATTAAGGTTGGAAAAGACCTCTAAGAGCATCAAGTCCGACCATATACCCAACATTATCATGACCACCAAACTATGTCCTGAAGTGCCACATCTACACGTTTTAAGACCTCCAGGGATGGTGACTCCACCACCTCCCTGGGCACACCACCAGTGCCTTGGCAACCTAGCCGGGCAGCCCTGGGAGCACTTGCTTTTCCATAAACAAATATAAAGGAATAAAAATTTCTCACCAGGGTGTGAATTTGCATTTTGCCTGTGCTGGCCTAATGGTGTTAAGAGTTGCCAACACCCACCTGCTTTCTCCATGGAGCTGAGGCTGCTTTGCCTTCATTATTCCCTTTGGCCCAGAGGGAAACTTTGCACCCCTTTGCACTAAACCCAGTGATCACAACTCAACTCCTTGCAAACTGAGATCAGATAACAGAACTTAATCCCGATAAAGACAGCGAGCTTTGGCTCCACAGCTGCTGTGCCCAAGTGTTGCAGTGATCGAAAGATCACTGAGAAATCAGCTCAAAGATTAGACCTTCACTGCTTGTGCCTCCTGACCACCTCTCTACAGCCCCCTTCCCTCCAAGAGCTACAACTTCACCACTGAAATAATCTACCAACATGGAAAATAACCCACCCTGGGCAGCAGAAGGAAAGAGAGCCCAGAGACCAGGCTGGCCTGAAGGTGGAGAGGCTTACACCCACAGAATCAGCCCAGAAAAACCTGGGTGTTAGAACTCAGTCAAAATTACCACAAAAAAGAAAGAGAAGCAGCAGTTGCCAGCATTGATGAGGATGGAAAGGCTGAAAATCTCCACGGAGGCTCTCAACAGTTGCCTGCAGGTGCAGGTACGAGATTAGCAAAGGATAAGCTGGTTTCCAGCATCATTACAGCGAACACCGCTACAGCTGCAGGCAGGTCCAACACACCTCTGAGGGATCTGGATGGGAGCCCTGTGTGACCACAGCCCAGTTCTTACCAGGATGGCGCACACATCATCACGGATTTAAACAAACAGCTCCGATCCCACCAGCACAGCATCATCTCTGGCTCTCCATGGCGATCGTATCAGATGCGCAAACAAAGTCTCCAGGAGGGAAGAAAACTCAACAGCCTTCAAATTTGCAGCTCCCCTGCAAATCCACTTCACGCTGATGCAAACACACACCCTCTCCCACACTAAAGGCATCCTTCAAAACAAAGGCTAATTCCCTGCTATAGGTACAACATTGAGATCTGTCTGCTCCCTGCTAACAGCTCTGTTTGGCTGTCCATCCAAGCTATCTCAAGCACCAACAGAACTTCACCAGCTCTCCCGGCCAGCACACAAGGCACTTGCTGGCTGCTGGAGGATTAGACGGACGCTGCCGCAGCACTTTGAACTTACACCTCTGGCACTGGTGAAGAGCGAACCCAAAGACAGACAGATCCTCTCAGCAGACAAATAGCTGTACCTTGGGGAAAGAGAGGCAGGCAGAAAGGAGCTTACTGTTATCCTTAATCCCTTTCTCTGGGAGTTAGCTGCAGAGGCATAAGGACGGTCTCACCCCTGGAAATACTCCCTCAGGTTTTGCATCTGACCTGTGGGCAAGGCAGGTCTGCCCTGGGGTAACCAGCAACACACAAATGCAGCTCCCCTTCATGGCAGCTGAATTCAAAGGGGACCATGGGGAGCAAAGCAGCAGTAGGAAAACACCCAGAATAAAAGACTAAAGACAGTCCATTACAAGCTTCTGGTTTCAGGCTCAGAGTTTCACCCTGCTTCAACTGGAAATCACCGAGGAGATTTGGCCTTGTGGCCAAGAGGGCCATTAAAAAAAAGGGTACATTAAAAAAAAAAAAACCAAACAAAAAACAACCTGTGTCCAGCAGGTCTCCAGGGAGGTTCTCTTCTTCCTCTGCTCTACCCTGGTGAGACCACACATGGAATACTGTGTCCAGTTTTGGGCTCCCCAGTTCAAGAGAGACAGGAGAGAGTCCAACAGAGGCTACAAGGATGATGAAGGGACTTGAAGGTCTCTCCTATGAAGAAAGGCTGAGAGAACTGGGGCTGTTTAGCCTGGAGAAGAGAAGGCTGAGAGAGACTCTTATGAATGTCTATAAATATCTGAGGGGTGGGTGTCAAGTGGAAGGGGCCAGGCTCTTTTCTGTGGTGCCCTGTAATAGGGCACGGAATAAGGGGTATAAGCCAGAACAGAGGTAGTTCCACTTCAACATGAGGAGAAACTTCTTTCCTGTGAGGGTGATGAAGCCTGGAACAGGCTGACCAGAGAGGTTCTGGAGTCTCCTTCTCCAAAGAGTTTCCAAACCAACCTGGCTCTGTTCCTGTGTGGGCTGACCTGGGTGACCCTACTCTTGGAGATGAAGTCCAACCCCCCTGCCAAGGTCCCTTCCAACCGCTACCATCCTAGGATTCTATTTCAGTGACCCTCTGCTCCGTGACAGCACAAATCCCAGAGAGGTTACACACCTCACACGGGTTTCTCAGCCCCAAGAAGGCTCCTTCCCACCCCACCATAAGCACGTTAATACAGTCCATAATGACAAAGCCCCCCAAGGATGGAGCTGTGTGCAGCCATCACCACAGTGTCCCACCACTGGGACTGGATCTGCTCCATGGAGAACTGCTGACTGCGGCCAAGGCAACTTCATCACCACTCTGTTTTAAAACTACCAGAGCTCTCTGAAGTCATTAACTCATATAAACATTTCACATCTGTTTAGGGAGCTCCATCTTTTACAAGCAGTCAGACGTGAAAAGCAATCACTGTGTGTCCATGAAGAGGTGGAATCAAGAGAGGAAGAAGCTTTTGCTGTAAATAGTGGAACATTTCTCCGAGCACACACTGCATAGCCTGGTTCCTCCAGCTCTGTGCTGCATTGTATTTTGTACCACGCAGCCTTTAAATCTTGTTACCTTCAACATCTTCATCGTCACATCAAATATCTTGCTTCCCCTGTATCGCTGCTGTATTTTTCAGCAAGTCAAAGCCAGCCAGAGCATTTCTGGCTTGCCCAGGGGAGGCACGAGTCTGGCTAAAAACACGTACTCTTCCCTCTGCTTTCCCACCCTCCTCTCCTCCCCTTACTATATCTTGACATTTAGGCACTAAGTTTGAGTCAGGGTCTGTCGCCGCCTCTGTCTTTCTGTAGCACCCAGCACCAACCCCACAGCACGTACCATAAATAATAGAACTGCAAAATTCTGCTTGCAGAGGGTCTGGTCCAAAGCTCAGCAGAAAGCATCTCTCTCTCCATTGGCACATGGGCCAGAGGCATAACATCAGCACGAGCAGGGAAGAGCTAATTACAAAGTGAATTATTTGGGGAATATAATCACACAAACCCATGATCAGCCAGCAGAATATCTTCATACTTTCCAACAGATCAGAAAAAAAGTGCACACACTTATATGTATGTTTCTATCAAGTGTTTTTGGCACAGGAAGCGTTCTGATGCCATGGTGACGGGTGCTCTTGCAAACCCTTAACGTAACAGGTAGAGATAAACCCAAAGCCAATTAGGAAAGCAATACTGCTGTGCTTACCTGAGCCACAGCTGCTCTGGAAGGGACAAAAATTTAACTCCCTTGAAAAAGATCCAAACAAAAACCCAGATCCATTGTTAAACAGATTAATCAGACCCTTGGAAAGCTCGTCAGGGATTGGGTTCAACCTCTGCTGTTGTTCTTAGCGTAAGCCCTGTGCAGCAGTAACAAAAGACTCGTCCAGGTCCCACGCTCTCCGTTCACTTTACAATGAGATCTGCTCGGGCTCACAGCATTTAATGTTCACACTCTTAATTAAGGGGATAAGAGGAAGAATTAGTCTGAAATTTATACTGCAGCAAAACAAAACTCTTCCCTTCCATAAGGGTAGGGCTACCAGTTCCTCCTCTCTTGAGCAAGGAAGAGAGCAATCTCCAGTGTGGGAGAGAAAGGAGCCCTGGTGCCAGCATCACTTCCCCTGACCCAGCAGGGTCTGGGCACAACGCTGTGCAGGTCCCCACGCTGCGGCAGGCCAGGGACTGAACGCACATACAACAGGAGCCAGACCAGGGAGATGGCAGAGGAGAGCTGGGGATGGCTGTGTGCAAAGTAAGTAAAACCACATTGTGTTGGCAGAAGTGAGCCTGGAGCTGACGGGGCACCAGCCAGCTCAGGACTGGGCAGTGCTGGGATGTGCCTGGCCCATCACAAGAAGCCACAGATGGACTTGGGGCAGGAAGGCTCCCGCTCAGCAGCCCAACAAAGGCACAGCTGAGAAAAGCCAAAGCACAGCCCCAGACTGGTTCCCCTCAGCTGCAGGGACTTGATGGGACCCCTCATATGCCAGCAGCTCCTGGCTGCAGGGACTGTGGCAAACATGTTGATGGCATCCAAAGAGAGGGGTCTTTGTGGGAGCTCTGACAGGTAAATGGAGCCCAGGGGTGACAGCCTGCTGAGAAACAGCATCCTGCATCCCTCCTTGGGCATCAATCACTCACCCCCAAAAAATCCCCACGTTAGAATTAACTATGACACTGCCGCCTCTGCACCAAAAGTTATTCATTCCATAAAAAGCATTTTCCTACATCTCTCATGACTCTTCCATTCCTCTCCAGGCCCCCTCACTCCTCTCCCGCACGAGTCATTTGATCGAGGAACTTTTCTGAGGGCAATATTCTGCAAACTTTTTCTGTTAAATGAGCAAGTCCCTGCAGGGATGGTCAATACTGGAGGAAAGGGCCCGCTCCCAGTTACACCAACAAGGGGAAGGGGATTCTTCCCACCGCAACTGAACATTGCATCTACTTTGCTGAAGGCAGAGGGAGTCCCACCACCCCTCCCACTGTAATTTTTATCATATTATTCTTATATGTGCAGATTAGAACTAAATAGCAACCTCAACACATCTGTCTGACTTCCTTAGGTCTTGTTAAAGCAAAGTAAATAAGAGCACATACTGCCTGGGGAAGAACTGCTGGGTGGGATCCATGCTTTGCTCACCCAGTGCTTTGGGTGGGCTTCACATGAGTTAAAGAGGTTTTCCAGGCACAGCTCAGGAACCTGAGCAGGAAGAGAGGAGGTAGCACAGGGGCTTACACAGAGCAACATCTAATGTCCAGGGAGGATGTGAAACCAGCAGGTTGTTGCACAGCATTGCCTTCCAAGCCCATGGATTCAGAACCAGTGCACAGCTGGGACAGGTAGGAGTCACCTCTTTTTCCTGAAGCAATTACTCTGCACTTCTGTTTTCCAGTCCAGAGAAGGAATCACTGTTGTAGCAGCAGGAAGCCCGGGTCTCTGCTGGCAGCCTGATGCTTGGGAGAAGCGTTTTACTCCTGGCTGTCATCACTTCACCACAATCAGACATGTTAAACCCATCTTGCTGCTTCTCCCCAAAATGGGGGCAGCAACTCCTAATCCTGGTGCTGAGAGGACTGAGCCATCACTGATTATCTCACCAGTCCTGTCCATCTGCAGACCTCACTCACTTCCATCAGTGTTTGTACCAAGTGCCACACTGTCATCTTCCACTGCTCCAACTCCCAACTTCCATAAACCAGCTGCAGGACTCTCACCTCCTGTGATACTTAACTGGGACAAATGCCAGCGTATACATCACTGGAGCACTGTGTGAAGAGTATAAAGAGCCATAACACCAACCCAAAGGTTTCAAGTGGTAATTAATCAGCTATAGTAATAAATAATACATAAACTTTCAAGTGTTTGCTCATTTCCTGAATGTCTCCCATAATTACCTAACCAGTAAAGCACACTTTGAACAGTGACATTTGTATCTTTTCCCTTCTGAGCTAACTCTGTGCCATTTACTTTAATTAGAAAATTCAGGAGGAGAAAGACAGGTTGAAAGGTAACAGGATTTTGGAAGTATTTTGAGCACCTGCTCTGAACAACAAATACTTAATACAAAGGTTTACTCTTCTCTCCATCTTACGTTATGCTATAGACAAATTCTATACACTTGTTTCAATCCCTTCAGCCAGTCACAGCCTTCACCAGCAAGCAAAACATGCTGCTCACTGGTCAGGCTGCGCTCCTGCCAGAGCAGAGCCTGGGCAGGCAGCCTCATGGAAACCAGCAGCAAGAGAAAAGCCTGGCCTCAAAAAATACAGCCCCAAGTGGCCTTCAGTGAAGTACAAGAGCTTTGCTTTTTACATAGATGGAAATTCTAGTTCAGGCTTTAGAAACCAAGTGTTACGTTAAAAAAATAAGCATCAAGAAATCAGTACAAATGTTCTGCCCAAAAGGGGAAGTGGAGTTGTCAAAGCAGCTGGAACGTTCACCACAGTCTTCAGCGTTTCCCAAGGAGGGGCTGGAAAAGGTCAGTGTCATTTGTCTCCTAGCAAGGCTTAAAGGAGCTTCAGCCCTTTCAGTCGGGGCTGGCCAGTCTGACAGGGGCCGATATACGGTATTGAGCCCTGGCACCCTGCAAGCCAGCCCAGCATCGGCAGGCGGTGCCAGGAGCTGCTCAGCGCTGCCGTAGTCCAGGGAAGCTCCTCGGGTGACACCGGTCTCTCGCTGGCCTCTGCGCCACATCAGGTCTTCTCTACCACGGCACAGGCACGCTCAGCCAGAACCCCCCATCCCATCAGGGCTGAACAGCTTTAAGCCACATATTTAGAAGGAAGGTGCAAAGAAAACCTACCTTAGTATTCCAGCTGGTACCTAATCCCTTAAACTCTCCTGGAGAGGTGCTTTTCATTTCCAAAGAAAAGTGAGTTAATGTTCTTGCCAGCGCTGATAATCAGAGCAGCAAAGCCTCTTTTCGTCGCTCAGGGCCCAGGTGACTGTTTCCAGGGGATTAGCTGTTACCACATTTAGTTCAGTAAAGGGTTTATCTCAGCCACGTTCACAAAGGCTGATGATGGAGACATTCGACCGCCGAATTTCCGCAGGCTGACACCTCGAGCAGCCGCAGGGCTCGGAGTGCGCCCGGGGAAGTCTTGAAATGGTAATTGCTGGAGTATGGAGATTTTCTTCGGTCACTGGCACAAGAAGCCAGGGCAAGAGACAGCTCTTTTAGAGGGATATGGCCACTGCCAGCAGACTGGGCTCTCCAGACCAGAGAAGGGTGAGGTAGCCGGGGGCAGGAGAGGGAAGATTTTCAAAGGCTGACACCAAGTCTTTCAGCAATCAGTCTGCTAATGGTCACAGCCGCCGCTGTCAGGGACATCTGGTTGCCAAACCCACAGAAAGCATTTTCCAGAAAGTCTCCAAAAATTACAGGGGGTGAATCCATTGCACTTTTGCCACCAACTTTAATCCAGAGCTCAGTGAGACTCTGATAAACACTGCAGCTTTAAGGGAAGCCCTGGTGTCTGCAGCCACCCTGAAGGTTTCAAAGGGGTCAACCAGTGAGGTGTGCAGGCTCTTCCCAAACCAGTGTGAGCTTCCAGCTAATGAACAGGAGACATGTTTAATAATAAAATAAAAAAAATCTAGATCTTGTGCACTGCTCTTCCCTTGGGCACTGATCAAGGATTTCAATTCCTAACTCCATCCTCCTGAGCAACGAGTTGGGTTTTCATCGGAGCCAAGGACAAACACTTGAAACTTTGGGACTGCCTCAAACTCTTCATCAGACTAGAGGGAAATTAATATTTTCCCCTCTTGCTCATCGAGAAAACAGGCTGGGGCGGGGATGGCAAGACCTGTAAAGCTCTGGTTGTCCAAGGAGAAGAAATTTCCCTCTGGTGCTGCCTCCCTTTCTCCCTTGCAGGGGGCTCTGCTGGCGTCCTGCACTGGCTGGCCAAGCGCCTGCTGCCTGCCTCGTGCCAACACAGCTGCCCACAGCCCCACAGAGAGCTTGTAGAACAGCCAGAGAGCTTTTAGAACAGCAGTGTCAAGTGGCTGCACAAAGAACTATCAGAACTATCAGGCTGGAAGGAGAATGACTGAAGACACCCATGAGTAGGACACCACCGGGCATTTAGAGGAATGACAAAGGCAAATTTCACAAACAAGGGTGGAAATAAAGGAGAAATAAGACTGAAGATTTAAAACAATTTCCTAGTGTTTGGCATGCTCTAAAATTAGTGCTGTAATGGACCTCATCAGCCAGCATTTATTTTCCATTCTAAAGACAAGAATTCCAAAAAGCAAGCTGCAGCAGGAGAAGCGCTTGCTTAGCTGAGCAGCCAACCTCTCACATGGGCAGCAACGCAAACACAAACCCAGCTACTCCGTTCCTGCTGCCTCTTGCTCAGGATTTTCATAAATGGCAACTCAAGCTGGAGATCCATGTTGCCTGACCACATTACAGCCCCACCAGAGCAAGGCGACAGAGCTTCCAGAGCAAGGAGAGCCAAGCTGCCCATGGCACAGCTGCTCTGGAGGTTTCCTGTGTTTCTACAGCTGTAGGAGACAACGGAGGGAGTCCCATTCTGCCTGGATGGGACCTGAAGCAGCAGGTTCCCCACCACACTTTGGGAAGCCCCTGCTGTTGGTCATCCTGATGGATGTTGTTCCTGCCGTCCCCAAGGAACAAGCCCTGCTCACCTGCTCATGCTTGGGCAGGCTGTGACTCCACAGGGCCAGCTCTCCCTGCCTGAGCTGGCACCCACTCCAGCCCCAGAAACCCCTACAGGGGTCGGCAGAGCCCCGAAGGATGTGCTGGTACAAACCAGCATCCCACGAAGGATCCAAGCCAAACCAGCATCCCCTGGAGGACCTGACCCATAAAGTTCTGGCCCAAACAAAGGCTATGTGGTTTCTAATAGAAAAAGCAAGCAGCAAATCACTGCAAACTTTATCTTGCAACTCTCCCAGTTACCCTTCCTCTCTTTCAAAGATGCACACACCAGGTAAAGGGACCTAACACACCACGAGACTACAGAGTGCAGGGACACACAGCACTGCCTGAGTAGCTCTGGAAAGGCCACCAAGCCCAGCCAGGAGCAGCGACAGGAGCATCGATGTGATGCACCCATTGCCCATTCAAAGTTTCAGAACAAATCCCCGATGGCAGAGAGCCAGCAGCGTCACTCTGCTATGAGATGTCAAAGATATTTCAGGCAGCCAGATATTCCCATGCAGAAACACAGAAAAAAAAGAGGACACCTCCTCACTCCCCCAGCTGCCTCTCTTTGCATTATTGCTAACATGGATGTGACTCACCAGAGCTGGGTTTATATTAAACTCCTGAAACAGATTGTTTGGCTGTTATGTAAATGCAGTAAATGTTAAAATACTAGAATAAATCAGTCAAGCAGTCACCATCATAGGCAGCTCTCCAGAGATATCCAAGAGGTTTGGTTGTTTGTTTTTTTTTAAAGGGAAAGATGTCAGGAGATAAGGGGGAAAACAATAATAATAATAAAAATAAAAAGAGTGAGAATCAAAGCAGCCTTTCAGCAGAGGCAGAGCAGTGCCAGTGGCTGCAGTACCCCCATCAGCTCTGTCACCAGTGTCCTACCCAGCTACACTGAGTCCAATCGGCCAATTGCTGCTCTACATCAGTGGCATCACCTACACAAGCTCTGTGTCAGCAGAGCCACCTCTTCACCCTACCACGGGACACAGCAACGTGAGCTCGGGGAGGTCAGGTTGGTAGCTCTGGTGCTGAGGGTAGGAATTCAGCTGTACTAGGCTTTAAAATAAGATAAACCTGACACAAGGCGTGAAGGTGCCACTTCCCATCCTGACACTGGAAGGGAGGTTCTGCTTCAGGAGCTGCCCCTCTCCCACAGAGCAGAGGGCATCTTCCACCCAGAGAAGTCTCCTGCTCAGTGACATCAGCATGCAGGCACAGGAACAGATTTGAAAATTTGCAAACACAAGTGTTTTTACCAGAAACCTCACTCCAGGATTTTAAACAGTCTACAGGCCAATCAATTAGTCAGAAAAAAAATTAGCTGGCAAATAATCTGCAAGAATAAGCAAAACCAGAGCATATGACCATCTGCTCAGATACCT
The DNA here is from genome assembly GCA_024611175.1 of Megaceryle torquata. Lineage (NCBI taxonomy): Eukaryota > Metazoa > Chordata > Aves > Coraciiformes > Cerylidae > Megaceryle > Megaceryle torquata. Next base: position 10,090 of record JANIJG010018635.1, read on the forward strand.
CCCAAGACTGAAATAAAGAGCCTTTAAATTCAAGCCTTCGTTTCACACCAGGCTGTCGATAACCAAGCCATCACACGCAAAATGCTCCTACAGCCACCTCAGCAAAAGGAAGCAGGTAGAAAAGGGGACCCCAGCTCTCTGTTATGTAAAGCATGTTACTTGAGCTGCCACCTGAATGGGCCACGTGGCTCAGGCCAAGCACCTGCTCAGCTTCAGAGGATGCCCCAAGTGCCACGTTCCCCATGGTACTAAATGGCTGCTGGTGCCTGCGGGCTCCTACGCACGCGAGCCCCTCCTGGTACATCGTTGGGTACATCTGGCCAGGGGACAGTGACCCACCCACCCTACGAGCTGGCAGAGCACAAGCTCCATTTCTAACTGCCCCGCAGGTGCAACTGCAGAGTAACAGTCACAGCATTAAAATGAAGCAGAAGAGATCACTGAGCTCTGTTTAATTAAATATAGTCTGGGAAAATCTCTGCTTGGGTTAAACACTGCCTCAAAAGAACAGAGCTGAGTAATCCACTGATGGGGAAAAACATACTCTTTAGCTACAAGGTGTTATTATTATAGGCTTAATATCAAAATGGCTTGTTCAGCTTATAATATTAGACTGGAGCAAATGCTCACAGGCTTCACGAGACTCAGATATTCCAGATCCACATTACACACCTCCATAAGCACTCGAGGTTCCTATGGAGAGAAGCCTCCTGTCTGGAGAGGCAAGGCACTGATTTGCACCAGGTTTCCATGGCACAGCAAAACCAGTTAGACAGGTGACTCGAGAGCGTGTTGTAACAGGCAGGCCAGGGCCAGGAGCCAGCACTGCAGCAAGGCTGGTGAAGTCAGTGGCAGGAATCCATCTCCCTGACCAGAGGCAGCAGTGTTTCAGATGGGTGGCTGCAGGAACGCCAGGCACAGATGACACCAGCACAGGTCATCATGGAAAGGGTCTACAACTGTCCCCAGTACTGAGGGCATCTTCACCAGCACCATATGATCAACACTGAACTTACACCCTGTTTAATCTCAGGCTCTGCTTCTTCACTCCCCCCCAACCCCAGAGCAGAGGTGGCCACATATAAACACTCAGGTAGAAGGCTTTGGAGCTGTGGGTTAAGCACTATCACTGCTACTGAGACTGCCCTTGGGGAACCCAGCCCACACCAGCAGGCTCCCACTGCTCCATGCTGCTGGGGCTGCCCAGGCACTGCTGCCACCAGCACCCACTCACCTGCGCAGCCAGCCCCAGGCTGACTCCATCTCAAACACCCAACTCATTACAAAAAATGACTGCAGCAATCAGACTTCTGAGAAACCATGGCATTTAAGGCTCCTTTTGAGCATTCAGTGAAGAAGAATCTCTCACTTCTCAAGTTGAAAAACAAACCCTTTCTCTGTCTTTTATTTGCTAATTAAATGTGCTCATTGTATTCAGATCTCATTTTTCTGTGCATAATGTTTTGCCCATCTGGTTGATTAAAAAAAGAACCTAACCACCCAGCTTCATTAAACTAATTAGACACATTCAGCCATTGGTTAATATACTGAAGTACTTTACAATTATTCTCCCCAGTTATTAAATCCCCTCTGAGGAGATTTTATTTTCTGTACTACACTCTTTATTAGCCAGCACCCAAGTCAAACTGCATTTGCCCACTCTGTATCCTCATGCAAACATCCCACCAACTCCTTCGATGGTTTGTGACCCAAGACAAAAAAGTTCATGCCTGGATCTGACACTGTTCAGTTCACCCTGACCCCAAAACCCAGCATCTTCTTCCCTCTGAGCAACAGGGATCCAACACTGCCTGCCCAGGGACCACTGGAGGGTGAAGAAGTGTTGAGAGAGCACCAAAGCCAAGTTCTGTTTCCGGGGGAGCTGCATCCAGTTGAAGACTGGAGGATTATTTCTCTTTCAGGCATTTCTCTTTTCATATCAGAACATTTAAAGAGGAAAAAAGTTGTCTCAAAGCCTCAGGACCGTAGTCAGAGATAGACCATCCTAGAGAATAAAAACTTACACCAAGTGAACCAGTGTAGCAATGGTATGGCTGTGTGGCATCACACAAGTGAGCCACACAAGGTACCTGCAGCCTGGACCTCCAACATGCCAGCCTCCCCAAGCTCTCTGCTCCACTGCAGAGAGCTCGTGGCAGCTCTGAGGCTCCAACTCCACACATCCCAGCACTGCTGCCCCACTGCTCCGCCAAAATGCCTCAAGCTTTGACCAGCACTGTCCCCCACAGCAGCCCAGCTCCAAACCAGATCAGTCCCTGCTCAGCCTCAGAAACAGTCACAGGCCCTTGGGACCATTGTGAGCAGGCAAAGGGAGAGAATGGCACCAGGAGGATGGCAGGAAAGAGCCGGAAGGTGAGAGAAGCAGCATTAAATCACCTTTTCCTGGGATGAGCAAAACTAATGACTGGAGCCACTCCCTGTAACATCTTCCCCTCTACCCAGCCATCCATTTCCATGAAAAGTTCTAACAAATCTTTGAAGCCTTCACCTCTGCAAGACACTCGAGGCCAGGAGGACAAAGAGCCCGGAAGCTGATGGGTGGCAAGGTGGGAGGTAGAACTGACAGAGATACAAATACACAAGCATCTGGCTAGCCCAGTCTCACACATGGACTGTTTTCAGAAGAAAACTAGGTCAAATTTATTTTTTCCCCAGCAAGCTCTGATTTAATGGTTCTAGACCCACCTCCTGGTCCCAGATGCCACCAAAACCTCCTATCTTGAAAAGAAGCTGCAAGAGATAATGATTAAAGTCTGCACTCTTGCACATTATGGACTCGTGACTACTCTTCCTTCCTTAACCAGCACTAAGTTTGAGATGTAGGTCAAGAGCTTCTAGAAAACAAGCCAGCTAGACCATTTATAGGAAAAGCCAGAAGTCTGGGCAAAGTGGCCTGACTTAGTATGACTCCAAGAGGGGCCAGGAGTACATGCTTGGAGGGGTGCTGGTGGAGAAATTACTAGTAATGATAATCAGGAAAAGCTTAGAGTTTGTTCTCCTGGTAGCACCTCCGAGCTTCAAGCAGTCACTCAAGGATCCCCGAGACAACATCTCTGAATTTGTCCACCACTATTTTGAAGCTACTGATTTATTTTTTTTTTCCAGCCTCCACAACCCTGCAGGGAATTCAGCTCTGCAGCATGACAAGCACTGCACAGAAAACACCATCTGTGCCATACCTGCCAGTGACACAGGGAACTTCAGGCACCTTCAACACCCATCTCCCATGGTCTTAGAGATGAACCAGAAATGCACATTCACTGCCCCACTGCAGGCCCTGCCACCGGTTCAGCAAGCGGCACAATGTTAGAGAGCAAGAAGAACGGGTGAGGAAAGAACCTGTCCTCTTCTATCTGCTTCTGCAATTCCAGCCCAACCTCTATTATTTGGATTGAGAGAAAACAGCCAGTGTTCATTCGCTTGGCATAAAAGGTGGTTACACTTGCAAGAAATCACTTGGTGGTAATTTAATTGAAGGAGGAAGAAATTTAGAGGTTGATGCTGCTGTGATTTGACATGGGCTGACCTGGGGCCTGAAGAGAACCTTAATGACATTTCCTTCAGACCAGCCTGTCCTCCTTGGTTCACGCTGTAATTACCTTTCCCTTTCTGACAGCCAGGCAGAGAGCCTAGACCAGCACTTGAAAATCTGGCCAGGTTATTACAACCTTTCAATATTAATTGGTTCTGTTGCCAGTCTCTAGAGCTCACTGCCCCACTGTGCTTAATGCAGCAGAGCACACAGAAAGGCAAACTTCAGCTCCAAGAGCTTCTAATCAAAGCAGGCATTAAACAGAGAGCTTAAGAAATTATCCTCAAAAGGCCAGTGCATTTAAGTGGGTGCTGAACTCCCTCCAATATCCAGCCCGTAGGAAGTCCTAGGACCTGCATGAACAAGCCTGGCTTGTCTGCTTAGGAAGCAGCAGCAAGGACAACCCTACCAAGTGACACATTGAGATGGGATTTTTCAACATGCTCATACAATATAAAGGCATCTGCGACACGTCAGCCACTCAGCAGATGAGCCACAACCCCAGATTTAAAAAAACAGCCAACCAAACCAACCACAACATTTTTCTCTTTCCTTAATGCTTCTTTTCATTTGTCTTCCAGGTTTGGAACCTTCCAAATTCCAAGGTTTCAACCATTTCTCCATGATTCCAAGGTATATCTGTATGCAATTTATAAATGCCAAGGTGAAAGTCACCCAGTTACAGGTCTCCAACAGGTTTTGAAGACACCCAAATACCATGCTCTGGCTGCACCCAGAGCTCTTAATTTGGAGCCCAGGAAGCATGATACTGAGAGCTCTGTAAAACTGCAGGCAAGGTGGGAGGAGTCCCCAACAGAAGGACTTAGACCTGTTGGAGAGGAGACCACAAAGATGATCAGAGGGCTGGCAGGCTGAGGGACCCAGGTCTGTTCAGCCTGGAGAAGAGAAGGCTCTGGGG
>JANIJG010018635.1:14661-24914 GCA_024611175.1 Megaceryle torquata
GTGAGACACTGGGAATGGGTTGCCCAGAGAAGCTGTGGACACCTCATCCCTGGAAGTGTTTAAGACCAGGCTGGATGAGGCTCTGAGCAACCTGCTCTAGCTGGAGGTGTCCATGCAGGGGGGTTGGAACAAGATAATCTTTAAGGTGCCTTCCAAGTCAAGTCATTCTATGATGGGCTCCCCACAGCCCCTTCATGGCTGTACAGCTTTTGTGAAATCTTACTCCAGCCAGACTGAACAGCCAACAGCTCTGCAGCCTTCCAGGGCATGTAGAATCATCATTTTGGCTGGAAAAAAACCTTTAAGATCCCTGAGTTCACCCACTGAACTAATACTACCAAGCCCACCACGATACCATGTCTTTTACCACCACACCTCCATGGCTTTGAAACTCCTCCAGGGATGGGGACTCCACCAGTGCCCCGGACAACCTAGGCCAGGCCCTGTGACAACCCTTATGGGGAAGAAGCTTTTCCTTACGTCCAACCTAAACCTCCCCTGGTGCAACTTGAGGCTGCTTCCTCTTGTCCTGTGGCTTGTTCCTTGGGAGAAGAGACCAACGCTTCCTGGCTCCAACCTCCTGTCAAGGAGCTGTCGAGAGCAAGGTCTCCCCTGAACCTTCTTTGCTCCAGGCTGAACAACCCCAGGTCCCTCAGCCGTTCCTCACAAGACTTGCTCTCTAGACCAAGTGTTGTAGGATCAGGCCTCACTGCTAACAAGCTCTGCCCACCCCCCACCCCGTGAGCACACGGCTTTCCTCTGGGGAAGACAGTCAGAATGAAAGACACCATGGGCTGGGTCTTGATGCCTTGAGAAACACTAAAGCTGCTCTTCTGCCTTTCCCCTCACCAGCAGTATCTCTATCTCAGCCTTAAGGAGAAATTAAAATTGCCAAGGACTAATCCAGGCTGTTTACCAAGGAGTAGATGAGTTCTGCTGCACATCCCACTAGCTGTTCAGGAGTCAAGGGACAAACAGGGATGGAAAACCAATGCCCACATTAGTCAAACTCAAAAGCAGTGCTGGCTTTCAGCCAGGGGTTACTCCAGATGTGCCGTGTCCTGTTTCTTGAGCAGGGTTACTCTAGACGTGCTGTCCTGCATCCTGGGCTTTGGTTGCTTTACATACTGCTTTCCTCACTCATGTCCACAGAAAGGACAATGATCTTGTCCTGATGAAGAGGCCACAGCTCCCAACAGGAAAAACACAGAATGGTAGAGGCTGGAAGGGACCTCTGGAGATCATCAATACAATGCTGCAGATTTCCAGAAGAACAAATCCAGTGCTTCACTTCCCCAAATTCCCATTACTCAGGCTGAATCTACCTCCAGCCACAGACTCCAATTACTTTCCCGAGACACCAGTTCAGGGAAGCTGGTCAGTAGCCATGTAGCGGGAAGCACCATCCCACCCACCCATTTGGGAAGAAAGCAGCAGCCTCCCAGGAAAAGCTGTCCCCTGTTAATCCAAACAGGGCAATGGGGCAATGCTTGGTCCCCCCCTCCCCACCACCTGACAAACAGGGTGACCCAGGCAATCTGCACCAAAGCTGATAAGAGCAATATTGTGTGAACTATGGATTTACATCCTCCAGTGAAACCACCAACCACACCCAAACCCAAAAATCCCTTTGGTGCTTTCCTCTTGGAATCAGCCAATGCACCAGCCAACCCAGAGGGCAGGATGCATGCTGCCACCTGAAGAGACCTGCAGCAGTACACAAATGCACTGCAGAAGGGACACCTACCCTTCAATTTGCTCCTCTCAGCCCCAAGCTTCCTTTTTGTTTCCCTTCAGATGATGTCTGTAGCTAAATGAACACATTACAGCAGAAATTTTATTCTTAATTTGTCCCTTGGGTGTTTTGCTGACCCTACCAAGAACTATATTTAAATGTGCAATTTCCTGGCTAGGCTCATTTGCAGTCCCTTCCCCCCCAGCTGCCTGTGCAAGTCTGGCCCAGAATCCAATTAGCTCCTACCACCCTTTACATCAAGGGAATTAAAAAAAACTCCAACAAGAAAAATAAAATTAAGGATTTTAATTACATCATTCTTATTATATGCCTAAATACTTACAATTCCCCTGCTTTCCTAGGAGTGAACTTGAAAGGCTACAAAAGTCACAAGCCTCCAAGCAGACAAAATTGTAACCAGAATAAACAGTTTGACAGGAAAGAGACTCTGCCCACCCTCCTCGTCAGAGCAGGTTTGGTTTAATGCACTGCAGAGGCAGGACCTGCCATGCTCCAGGGGAAGGAGCAGCTGCTCCCCAGCATCTGGGAGAGCCCAACTGCTTCCAGCTTCAGACACAAAGAAGCTGCAGCCCATCCGATTTGAATGTGGGGAGCCTCCTTTCATCAACATCACCTCAGATGCCTGGGAGGTGTTATCTTGCAGTTTTCAGAGGAGCCTAAAGCAAAGAGACCCAAAACCCACAGGCACTTTGGGCACCCCTTGTACTAGGGCCACAGCTTGTGGCAGTTTCAGTGGGGGGAATGGGACTGGGATGAAGACCAGCAAGGCTGTGGTTTACGCAGCAGCTGTACTGTGCTCCCAACAGCCCCAGCTTTGCACAGGACAAGACAAGGAGAAACGGGGATTCCCAAGGTCAAGTAGCCCAAGACTTCACCACAGCCGAGGGGTGTTTCAGTCCTTGCTGTCACACCTTTCAAGACTCCAGCTTTTGCAGGTCAGGTTCCCACCCATGGCTGTTCAGACTTATCAGTGATGTCAGAGCATCTGCAGAGTCCTTGGGCAGGCTTCTCCACACACCCTCCCGCTCAGCAGCCTGTGCTCCAGCTCTTGGCTTCCTGCCCACCTCCAGGAGCTGCTCAGCTGATCCTCACAAAGCCTTTGGCTCTGGTGAATCTCCATAGGACTGTCAAGCCAGAAGACAAGGCTCTGCAGGGCAGGAAGAGCCGGGCCCTGGGAGGGTGAAAGCCATGAGGAGAGAGACATGCCACTTCCGTCAGAGCTGACTGACAAATCCCTCAGCCTGGACACCAGAGATCCCAAGTGCCAGCACTGCTCGTCTTGGGAGATCTAAAACTGCCTTCAGCTGCTGGCAGGACCTCCATCTATCCTGACCAGCACAGACACCTGCACCTGAAAGACACAGGGGCTTCACTCAAGCCTCCTGCCCCTCAGGAGTCACACTGGCCACCAAATCAGGGGACTGCAAAAATCCCACAAATAAAGTAAAAAAAAACCCACCTTTTTGAGAGTGTTAGACAGTTCAGTCCCCTGGGGAGTGGAGCAGGAAGGGGCTTGGTGCAAGTCACAGGCTCCTTGCCAAGAAAGCAGGGCAAGAACTGCACAGGCACCAAGTGTTCCACGGGTCATGACCATGGAACAGACAGCTTCAAAGACATGAGTACACTCACATGGTGGGACAGGGATTCTCTACAGGAAGGAGCACTGCCAAAATAAGTGCATTAAAGCATAATGATGAAATCTTTCTTCATTGACTCCCTAGTCCCACACCTTTCCTTTAGAGGCGACCAGATAGATATGGACAGAGCTGTCAGATACTTTGGCAAAAAGCCATCAGCCAAGAAAAGCAAATTCCCCAGGAGATGAACAACTCCGAGCCATCTTCTCTTCTCTTGCATGCAGCTACACTGACAGCTTGCAAAGATGCTCTGCAGAGCTCCTTAACATACTGGAAAACAGTTTGATGCTGAAGTGTCAGCACATTTCTAGGTTAATAAAAGTTGGAGCATGGGAGGAGAGAAGGATGGCAAGAGACGTTGTCTTTGACAAAGAGACTGGAATGGATTTCACAGCAGGAGAAAGTGTCAGGCCAAGGAAACATTTCTTCATACCTAAAGAGCATGGAATATTAAAGAGTCTGGAAGGTATCCTTTCCTCCACAACATCTCAGTGGAATGAGATTCTCAGCACTTTTCAGTAACCACAGTAACCCTGGATGAATCCAGGTGGTTTTCTCCAGCTCACAGCAAAGTCTCAGGAGCACCTCAGCATCGCAGCCACACCATTAACAGGAGGCTGATGCACCCACCATGAGCTTGCAGCAAGCGAGGGTGAGCAGCCTCAGCCCCAAGAGCTGCAAGGGCCAGAGACCTCTCTGGGAATGAGGGGGCTGCCCCAGGGAAGCTGGGGAGGTACTGAACCAAAGGCAGCCCAGCAGCACATTACTCTGGAGACAAAGCAGAGACATCACTGTAGGTAACAGCCAGCCCTTCGGCCCTGCATCCCAGAGCATCTGCAGGTCTTTGACTCAGAGCTGGAGGCTCATTTCCCATTGCTGTGGCACTTCAGGCGCAGTTATCACCTGTGCCTGATGCTGTGCAGAGAAACACTGGTCCCTGGTGTCAGGTTTATGCTCTTAGAATCACAGAATGGTTTAGATTGGAAAAGACCTTTAAGATAATCAAATCCAACCATTAACCCAGCACTACCTGGTCACCACTAACCCATGTCCACATCTCCACAGTTTTTAAACCCCTCCAGGGATGGGGACTCCACCACTGCCCTGGGCAGCCTGAGCCAGCCCTTGACAACCCTTGCAGTGAAGAAATTGTTCCTCATGTCCAACTTAAACCTCCCCTGGGGCAACTTAAGGCTGTTTCTCCTTGGAAACAAATCTCTGAACATTAACAAAAAAATGCCTGTTCCATTCTGCTGTCTGACTCAAACCAACCTATCTGGCACTAAGGAATGGACTCCTGGCAATTGCTCTGAGTAAACCACGCCTTTCTACTGGTGCTTCAAGGCAAATTCAAGCACTGCTCACATCAATACTGTATAAAAAAAGAAAGAGCAGAAGCCTGATTAAAGCATGGAAACATGCTGGACGAGATGCCTGATCTCCCCAACATGTAAGGGCACATTAGCAATGTGGCTTGAACTGCCAGTCACAAGTGATGAAGTTCAAGACCACCACTTCAGAACACTGGCAGGCACAGCCTACACTGCACCCCTGAATGGGCTGGACTGACCTGACAGCACTGAGGAGGAAGGTACAAGCCCTCTCAGGTTTGCACAAAACCTTCCTTCTGCCTCTTTCCTCTCATGTTCACACTTAGCCACCCTCTCCTCTGCCAGTGCTGGGCACAGCAGCCAAGCTGAGCCAGAGGACCTTGTTCTCACCACTCCAATAAATCACACCTAGCACACACAGGAGCCCCATAGGCCAGCCCTGAGGCAGAGGCACACGTTCCTGTTCCCTCTGCACGCTGGAGTGGCCTGAAGAGCTGCACTCATACATCTTCCACTTCTCCAGGCCCATCTCTCAGCCTGAGGATGAGATTCTGACACAGCAAGGGGAAAAAAAAACAAACCCCCAAAAAAACCAAACAAAAAAACCCTATAAAACAACCAACCAACTGATCTCAGGTCTGTTTTACAGTCTACCTCACATTGCTGGGAGCCTCAGGTCTCATTAACCTTTGTCAGCCAAGCTACTTGACAGCTATAGAAGGGGTCAATCCAGACTTCAGCATCAAAGCTTCTCATCAGTAAGAGGTCACTGGATCAATCTTCTGTCCTCATACCGTCATTAGCACAGCCAACCCAAACCCTTGGTTCCAGCACAAATATCATCACAGAAGAGCACTACACAGACAGCACTGCCAGAAGGAGGTGTTAGGAAGGGACAAAATTAAGACTTGACTTGTCCAAGGGGTTGGCTTATGCATGGGCATTGTAATAACTTCTGTCTGCACCAGGTCCTGCTGCTTTTCAAGTTGCCTTGATTTCTTTGGCATGGGGCTACCACTTTCTCTATCACCTGTATCCAAACCCTGTTCTCTCTCCTTTCCTCAGTTTTTCCACACTGATCTGTAACCACTCAGAAGACTGGGAGGGAAGGTCTGAAGAAGCAGAATACACTTTTCCAAGGCAGCACTCAGTTTCCTCAGGGGGCAAATCCATCCTTTTTCTTTGACATCACCACCAATCACTTTCCACATGCTCCAGCAAGGAAGCTTCCTTCCCTCCCGGGACTGTGATTCATCCTCAGATGGCATTCATCCCAGACTCCTAATAAGGAGGCAGCTCACACACCTTCCAGCTTCTTGTCCACAAATAGGCAAGGCCCCGTGAGCTGGGATTGTACGAGGGGAAGTGAGGGTCTGGTAGCAGATACCCAGCATGAAGCAACAGCTACAGATCCTCTTCTAGCAGGAAGCACTTTGAGCATCCCAATTTCTCTCCGAGAGCCACATCAGAGTAAAAGATCAGACTAAGACCACCAGCTGCGTGTAGCACACAAGGAGGCCCAGAGGCAGGAGAAAAGCTCCAGTGAAGCCTGAGTGTTGCCAGTACCATGGTGAGGAAGCAAAAAGGCAGGAGCCAGTTGAGAGTAACTTGAGAGAGCTGGATGCAGCCGCAGAACAGCATGGGAGCTGGTAATTAGCACCAGCCTCACGTAGGTACACGCGCAGGCAGCGCTCTGCAAAACTGGGCTGGCACATAATTTATTTTTTTTCCTGCTGCTGCCTGATTCCTTCAGCTTTATCTACTGGATGTGGGACACCCTGCAACTGGGGGCTTCAAAAGACTCTGCCCATGCTACTGGTATATAAAAAAATCCTAGCCTCACAGTCTCTTCTGGGGGTTTAGGACTCAATTTTAGTCTACAAGAACAGAAACCTGAACTCCTGCCTAGAGCAGGGCAGAGGGGGAAGAAAAGACATAGACCAGTGATCAAGTTGCTCATGACTACCAGAAATCAACAGCAAGATAGTCTTTGCATTAATATGTACATCTTGCAAAAGCAGGGCAAAACCAACACGGGGGTGGCTGGTCCAAGCTTTGCTGTACTCCCAAGACTGGAAAGTGAAATTGTGAATAATTTCTGCAACAGAGAGACAGCAGAGAAACAGAAGCTACCAGGACAGCAGCATTTGACTGCGGAGCAGTCTGCAAAACCACACAAATGTACCAAACTGTCAAGTGTAGGCACTAAAGTCCAGGTCACTAGAGTATGATGATCTCACACCCCTTTGTACGACCAATTCACACCTTCACCAGTCACCAGCAGTCACAAATCCAAAACTAACACATCTGCAGGAGGTGTTATTCAGCCTTGGCTTTCACAGCACTTCTTTATTTCTCCTTTTCCCACCCCAGCTGAGCCCCTCATGCCCGCTCCTAGTTTAACACCCAAGTGAAGCACTCAGTGTTTGGGTCTAATCTGTGAATTGGAACTCCAGGTTACCAAGGAAATCTGTAGCCAGAGGAAGCAACTGAAGGAGTCGTCTTTCTGTTAATTTAATATCCCATATACCAAATCATCCTTCTCCAGTTGAAAGCCTTGTGGGTCTAGAAGACTTGGCTATGTAGCATGCTTAGAGTTCAGCAGCCATACTGGAATTCTGTGTAAAGTAAGAATACCACACAAGATTATTTCCACACACACCCCGCAGCTGAAACAAGTGTTACCTGCACAGATGTGCAATGTCAGGAGCCTTGCCCTGCGGTTTCCCCATGGGAACAGGGACCTAACATCCAGCTAAAATGTGTCATTAATGCTTTGTCCTCACAAGGTCACACAATGATGGAGCCACCGGGATAAGAAAAAACAATCAGCACACCCCAGAAATATTCACTGAGTATTGCACAGGAGCCGCAGGTTTCAGGGACCTATTCTCTTCCTCCCACCTTGGCACACAGCTCTGTGTCTCTGATGGCTTAACACAGACCCCTCTGCCCCACCTCTGCTCTGCAGCAAGGAATCCCAACAAAACTCCAGGGCAGAGTCCTCCTTGCTTATACTGGTATAAATGGAAACTACCAGAGACAGGGAATTGCAGAAGGTAACGAATTTGGCTCTACTGACCTTAGGAGAGCAGTTGCCACTCAGCACCAGTATCAGCTGAAAGGAAAGCTGGACTTCCATGTCTTTCCTGTTTGTCCAAGACAAACACGTGGTGCCCTGCAGGGAGTACAGCATAGGAACTGGAGAAGGGGAGGGATACCCTTTCTCCGAGAGGCACACACTCAAGTGTTGCTCCAGCAGACAGTGGTACATCACAGCCTTGCTGTTTACACTCACACCAGAATAATTAGAGCAGTCACTGTTAACTAGCTAACAACTTCACCATAAACTCTCTGAACAGTACTGAAGAATTAATCAACATTTTACAGCCTTCCCTATGCATGTACACTTACAGCTCACCCACCACCACAGATCAGCGGCCACCTGAACAGCCACCAACCTGCAGAACTCCTGCAATCATCCCAGAGACAAACAAGCTACATTATCTCAAATGGCTCCTGGAACTACAACTATTTCAGAGGTACTCACCCTAAAATGCCTGCCCAGAACAGCAACCGAAAAGAAACAAGTCCCCAAGAAACCACACCTTTATCCACAAGACGTGACTCAGCTCATGTGCTGGGTGCCATCAAGAAATAAAATATAAGGCTTCATATTTAGCCAGGTTCACTTCCTAAACCAGCAGGTTCTGGGGATAAGAAGCTCCCTGCTGCCATGGGACAGCCTTCCCTTCCAGCTGCAAGCCTCATCCCACTGAGAAGCTGTGTCATCAAAAGGTCATCTTTCAGGAGAACTTCCCCATCCAGGGACAACAGCATATGAAAGCAATAAAAAAAAAAATTCTCCCATATCATATACTTGACACTTATGACAAATATTTGTTTCTCCCTCTGTTTCTGTCCATATCACTTACGCCAAAAATAAAACTGAAGACTGTGATGGAACAGGAAAATGTTTCTAAAGACTTCACCCAGCAGGAAAAGGGACCAACAAATCCAGACTGCAAATTCCTAAGCAACTTAAAACTGTAAGTCACACAGTGCTTGACTGCACCCCACCATTAGTGATGAAGTCCATAAAATGACTGTATTTGTAGAGGGTACAGGGGAAAACAGACTGGAAAGCAACACAGTAGCTGGAAACCTGGAAAATAGGAAAGGTTGAGTCAGATTTCCAGATGGATTTTTGGCAACCCTGATGGATTCTGGGGGGGGGGGGACACGGACGGGATGCTACCCTTGCTAATTCATAGCAAGCCTTGAAGTAAGGCACAAGCCTTCCCTAGGGAGACCTCCCTGCTTCTACACATCTCTGGTTTCATCCTTTCTCCCCCATGCTTGTCACCAGGTGCCACTTCTCACCCAGAGCACTGCAAGGGCCCCCACCTGCAGGGCTGGCAGCTCTGGCCTGAGGCACACCACACTTGCTGGTGCAGTGCTGCCACTGCCACCCAGGGCCTGAGCAGCTCTATTTCTTGACAATTCTGCAACACCCACCAAAGGAATCAACAGCATGCTGGTCCCCCTAACTGGGCATGGGTTTCTGTGAGGAAGTACTCGATCCTTAGAGCCACCACTTGTGGCCAGCTACACAAGACTGAGAAACATCTAAGGTACTGAAGAGAGGGCGATGTGCATGTATACTTACAGCTCACCCACCACCACAGATCAGCAGCCACCCTCCCACACATCCATGAAGTCACTGCAGCTACTTCCCACCATTATCTTGCAGATTAGTATCCTACCCCAATTTAGCAATTATTAGGATTTCTTCCCTTTAGATTTTAGACATTTTTCTCCAAGCATGCTAAGCTTAACCACCAAATTAAAACAGCATGCTTAACTACGTGACATCATTTGATATCACTCGTTTATCTGCTGTACCCGCCACTTTGGTGCTTTATCTATCACAAACATCACTAACCTTCAGAGCTGCCACAATGTCTGCATTACACCAGGGATTGCTTCTGCACTCTTTAATCAACCCTATCGCTTCTACAGCCAGCTACCAACAGTCTTCAACCACATATTTTCTGGTGACTGGATCACCTCCCTGCATGTTGGATGTTTGTTTCTCAAAGCAAGTGACGTCCTGTGCCAAAAAATAAAAGACTGAAAATCCGAGAAGAAACCATGAAGAGGGAGAGTTTTGATACAAGTTACCATATGCCAAGCTTTTCCCAGATGTGCCTGCTTTGCTACCTTTAAGACACAAGCCAAGTAACATTTTATCTCATACCGACTTTACGCTTGGCTTTTACACCAACAGCCCAGCCCTTGCTCTCATCCAAAAGGGTAGCTTGCCTCCTCACTGGTCCTCAAAGGGACAGGCTCAGCAACCTCTCTTCTCCAGCTGCCAAACTTCAGCAGCAGTGGCAGGGCTGAGCAGCAGCACCTGCCAGAGGCTGTGCAGACATCTCCGCCCGCCCGCGCCCCGGCCAGAAGCATGAGAGGCTGGATAACCTCTCAAAACAGGGCCGGTACGTCACCCCAAACCCAGCGCTCAGT
>JANIJG010018638.1:0-13624 GCA_024611175.1 Megaceryle torquata
TGCTTCTAAACAGTGGAGAAGTACTGAAATGCAGTGCCAAAGCTTTTTCTTCCAGTATTTCCATCCCATTAGAAACCACAAAGTGAGTCAAATGCTCAGAGCAAGCCTCTTCTTGCAAAACTTCCAGTTCAATCTATTGAACACAGAGGTTTGGATGAGTTTGATTAAGCTTGCAAAGGTTGACTCAGTCCTTCATCCTCCCCTGGTAGGTAAATTGAATCATGGGATTTATAAAAAATAAACCTCATCAGACAAATTTGATTGCATTTTTGATGGAATCACAAAATCAGCAAATGATGGGAAAACAGTAGATGTAATATATCTGGATTTCAGGAAAGCATTTGATACTGGTTCATGAAATCTTACTAGAACAATTAATTCAGACTGTCTTATAAGTGTAACACTGCCATGTGGGACAAAGAGCTCAGCCCTCATGAAAAAGGATGATGACAAGAGGCAGCAGAGGCTTGCCTGTGCCACTGACCTCAGTGCTCTAAGGGCATTACCTCTGGTCCTCCATGAGCAGATGGAGCCACAGGGCTCTCCATGCAGTCCCGCTGACTCTAGCTGCACTGCCATGGTCCTACTTGATTAGGATGGAGGACTGTAACTAAGCCTGCTGATGTGATCAGGGGGAGTGTGATTCATCTGCCATGTGGGATGGGAGCTTGGTGTCACAGAGGGAGTCATGTGCCACTTTCCTGGAAGTCAGTGTTGCTGGCATCTGAGAGAGAAGATTGTGGTTCTCCTGATCAAAGAGTGATGGAGAACAGGGGATAATGGAAGCAAAACGCACTTGACTTGTTGGGAAAAGGGTGAGAGACCCTAAAAGGATGCTTACCCACCAGGTAAAGTAAAGGAGACAGAGATCTGTAAAGAACACAAACTATCCTATGGTGGATTTCTTCCTCTGTGTCAAGGAAAAGAGACTCTACACTGTTACATAAAATATTCTGCTGTGATTTCAGATTTTGTTCTGAAGGCATCATCCTAAGAAAGAATATTGACAAACAAGCAATTTTAGAGAAAGAGCAAAGCAAAATGTCCAGACGCTGATGCAATAGAATTTATGGATTTATACATATATATGTGTGTGTTTGTGTGGTATAAATAGCTTGGCTAAAAGGCAACTATGGGGTTTTGGCAAGGTACCAGCATTTAGAGGCCATAAGAATACAAACACAAACAGCCTTTACCAGACAATTCAGGGATACTGTGGCTGACTCCAGTGGGAGCTTGCTGAGGGAAAGTTAGATCCTTGGGGTTTATACAGAACAGCTGACAGTGGAGAAAGTGGTATAGCTAGCAAAACTGGGTTGAAATCAGTAAAAGAAATAAGGAGTTGAAATAAAGGCAAAACTCCTAACAGTGAACATCCTATGATGTTCTCAAAGGAAATGGTAAATAGTTCATCCACCAGAACATTTACATCTAATTTGGACAAAAACTGTTTTTTTCCACGTGGATTCCCGCTGGCCCCTGCCAATTCTTTGAAAGCTCACAGGAGTCTCAGTGGGGTTTGGTTACACCTCAGCAGAAGACAAGCCCTTATCCACCCAGCAGAAAAATATTTTTTCTGGCTATCTGCCATATAGAAACCAGATCTTGTGTTCATTTCAGTTCTTTCTTTACATTTCTTGCATGCTGTCTTTCCTTTCCCACTCTTTCTGCATGTCTTTGCCCTCTTGGTAAGGGCCAGGACTGCAGTTGCAGAAGAGCTTGGCTCATTCCATTCTCTACAGAACCTCTTCCCAGCAGCATCAATCCCCATCATTTTCACTTTGCAGGAAGCACTACTGAAAGTGTTTCTGCATGGGAGCATCCTGCATGTTTTGACTGTACAAAGGAGGTTAAATCCATCACCTAGTTAGGGCAAATTTGGTCATGAAGCTACCAATTTGTTTATCTCTGTGTAATGGTTAATATTTTTTGTAAATACTGGAAGCTTAAATCTAAAACTCCACTGCTTTCCTAAGACCTTTTAAGTCAGCTTTCAAAAACAATCTTTTATTGCTGGGTTATAAACCCCTTTACAGAAGGAAAGCTTTAAGTCTGAATATTAAAGTAAAGTGTTTAAAGTCCCGTTCTGGATTGTGAACCTATTATTAAAGCAGGATGGAAACTACTTTGCCGTCTGCCTTTTACACAGAGCATCCATACTGCCAGAGTCCAAAATGAAGTCACTTTTTTGGATTAGGTGCTGACCACAGAAGGCTTAGAAATGCCACTTGTAATTAAAAACATTGTGCCTGGATCCTTCTGTCTTTATCAAGGTTAAATGGCCACTGAAAGCACTAGAAGTTGAGACTGAAGAACAACAGCAAGCTCATGTCCTCTACTTTCTAATATATTTAACTGTTTATGGATCCTGGGAAAGCTTTGTATGTTTTCTATGTTTCAACAGTAAAATGGATGCAATTTCCTCTAACTTTGATAGTGATTGTAATAACAGTTAGTGCTCTGTGAGGCCAAGCAGAGCCACTTTCCCTTGTCCCCTTCTCCATGCCATATGAGATTGAGCCTCAACCCTTCAGCATGGTCAAACGTGTGAGCTGTAGTTGCAGCTTCATTTGTTTTTTCAGCTTTATCTGTTGTATTTCTACTAATGCCTTGTCTACTTTATGGATCAGAGACTTTCATCTAGCCGTCTGGAAGAGCTTAGCACAATGCAGCCCTGATCCTGCCTGAGCTATCACAATATCAATACTAATTGCACAGCATTTTAATTCTTCAAAATGTTATGTAAACTAGATGGGCTAGATTCAGGAAAGGATCTATTCAGGTACCTGAAAAAGGTGCTTGGCTGGAACTGAATTGCTGAGCAGAATGCTGTGGTCTAAAATATCCCCTTCCAGCTGCTGGCAGCTGTGGGCTTACAGGCCTAATCATTTTTGACTCAACGTTTTGTCATGCACCACACAGCCCAGTTTGACATTTCCTGCCTCAACTTCCACTGCACTATGGAAACTACATGTCTTTCCATTCAGGTTCCCTCCACCGCCCCTAGTAAATATTCTCAGGATATATTATGTAGGGACAGACCCTTCCAATAATACAGCTCTAGCCACATTTCTTCAACATACTGCAATGACAGAAGAAACTTGGCTAGCTGGAAGATAGACTCAGCTCCCCAGAAACATAGGCCAGATTCCAGAAGGATTGTTTAGAAAAGATGATTATGACTCTGTAGACTAATGATCAGAGCATTTACCTTACCCTTAGGACACTTTCTACAGCTCACTATTTTAGACATCATCAGACAAGATGGACAAACAGTTTTGTGGGCACAGTTCAAAAGTCAAAAGTTCCCCAGATTTGTCAGCTGCAATATCAAGGTATCTCCCCAGTCAACTTGGCTCCCATCTGGGGCTCTGTGACTCACTCAACAGACCTGGCGCTTACAACTGTTCCGGGTCCCCCTCCTGGGGATGGTGCTTAGAAGCTACATATCTTCCTTTTTTTTTTTTTTCCCCCTGTGACACAAACAGTCTCCAGATCAGTGAATTCTTTGCAACCTCATCTTTTTAGAGGAATCCCCATTTCACCATAAATCTTCTGTGCCCAAGTTTAGATTCTTTTTGATAAGGACTCCCAAATGTGCCGAATTTGGCATGAAGTTATTTTGTGCACTTAGCAGACCACAAAGGAGAGGAGAAATGCCAACAGCTCATTAACCCTTGTGTCCCTCTCCTTTTAACCATATTCATTATGTCATTTACCAATGCAGCAGAAGTACTGCAGCAGACTGTCAGGAAAGACGTGAGGGTCAAGTATAGTATCCAGGCATCCAGTCCCAGAGCTGCTCAACTGAATAGTGAGAAGTCATTCACTGGGATGCAGTGGTTCCTGCATCACACTAATCCATAATGCTACTCTTGCAAACAGCAACCTTTAGTTTTTAAATTATTTAGAAAAAAAACCTTCTGTAAATCTGGATGTCATGCTCCTATCTAGCTACCCAAGTGCCATATTTCTAGGTCATTTACAAAATCCCAACCTATAAACAAGAGTAAGAAACTGCTAGTGATTTCTGACCCAGTGCTGGTCAGAGAGTTTTGCAGATGATCTTCAGTTTCTGTCACCACTGGCAATGTCTTTAGAAATATTACAGCCTGCAACAGGGGTGGAAGGAAGGGCTATGAATAGTACTAATATCGTACACTTTTAATTCCGGTTTTGTCAATGAATCAGCAGTATTCGGAGAGCTGTAAATCCTTGTAATTCTTGCTCTCTGCCTGCTGACAATGCAGGATGGTGTGCTGAGAATCCGTGCCGTGCTCCGAAGGCACAGTTCTGTGGACACTGTTGAGCCAGTGCTTTGTTGAAAGACCTCTGGATTGCTGCCACCAGATCCAGGGTCAAAAAATATTCCTCAGTGAAGTAAAAATCTAATGTAACATGACATGGTGCAGTTAAGGACTCTGCATGGTGTGTGCAGGTGTGTTACACTAGCTAATAGCATAACAAGAATGCCTGATTCCCCTGAAGGTACAGCAGGATGGACACTTACTTGCTTTGCATGGAGACAGCATGTATGTCTCAGCCAAAACTACAGGCTTTTTAGTGTATTTTCAGTGAATGTGAAAGTTTCTCTGCTCCCTGCTGGATGCTGGAATGCAGCAATGCAGAGAAGGAAAGCCCTAAAAGCAAGTGGGGAACTGGGGCCCTGTTGTCTGCAGATAGGTAGGGCAAAAATCATGAAGGAAATCAGTATGTTATTAGCTGGCTCAGTTAATAAAAACTGAATATATATGACACATTTAATGCCTTAAATATCTCTTAAAATATTTTACTGGCAAGATTTTAAAGCTATAGATATTTCTGCACTGCACCATGAAGCTGTGAAGGAGTTGTCTCACAATGTTTTCTGCATAGAAAATATCAAGAAAGGCAAAAGGGGCAGCTTTAGGTGTGGGAAACAATGGAAAAAATCCTGAATATGCTGATACTTCTTTATACATGCACTTTCATTTGCAAACACACACATATTCTCTTTGTATGAAGCTCTTTTGTGCTGGAGGAGTAGAATAAGATGAAACTAGCAACAGAATAAGCTTTGAATGCAGCAGCTATAAGAGGACAACACTGAAAGTCAAGGACACTGTCAGGTATGAAGCTGAGATAGGAGATGCTACAATAAACACACAGAAGTGGAAGAAGGATGATCATATGCTTGGATGGGGGAGGTGGCAGGGCTGCTGAGCTTGAAGGCATGTGTCCAACTTTAGTATTACATCCCCTACACGTTCACCGGTCTTCCCAAGAAAGCTACCAAAGGTGACACCATCAGCCAGCACATATGGTCAAGGGGAAGAACTATCAGATTTCTCTTCCCACAGATATTAATCTGCAACCAAATAGTTCTCAATGGGATAGAAGTAGCACGTGTGGCATTGCCATAGGACTAAAGACTAAAGTCACACTGTTATAGAGTAGGAATTTCAATGAAACCATGATTCTCTGCACCATGTTCACAGAAAGGGGT
Source organism: Megaceryle torquata (assembly GCA_024611175.1). NCBI lineage: Eukaryota > Metazoa > Chordata > Aves > Coraciiformes > Cerylidae > Megaceryle > Megaceryle torquata. The sequence continues at coordinate 5,486 of JANIJG010018638.1, forward strand.
TGAAGTTGAATTAAGATTTACTGATAAATTATGGCCAATATCCTGCTACAAACACCACTCTAGCATTTGAAATGCATGATAGAAAACTGTCCTAAATGATCACTGACCTTCAAACAGAAGGGGGAAGAAAGCCAGACCCAACTTGACAATGTCTTCTCTGAAGCAAAAAAACTATATTTAACTGGATTCTCATGAAAGATCACGTGTGCCACAAGAGGATAAATTTGGAGCATTCTCAGTTTCAGAGTGAATATTTTATATAAACACACTAAACAGTATAGGAAAAATACAGTGCTCTCCACAACAGTAATGCTCAGTGAGCTAAAAAACCAGACTGGGCCAGATCTTAGTTATAATTCCCAATGCAACCTATTCTTGAGCATAAAGTCTCCTGAGAGATACCTTACATAACAGGAAATTGCAGATAATCACAGAAAATGCATCAAAGACATTTCAGATATTTCTAACACAACAAGTATATACTAAATGGTGGGGGGAGGGGGCAGGAAGTGAGGGGAAACTGTGCATATTAGTATTTAGGTTTTTATTTTGTATGGGTTGGAATGTTTCTTCCATGAGCAGGGTTTATAAATTAGCTAGGGCGTGGAGTTCTGACCAGTCTGCCGTGCGTTACATTCAGGCTGTATGATCTCAACAGGAGAGCACAGAAAGGGAACAGACATAGCGGATCAGAAGCAGTCAGGGAACATTAACTGCATACATGCATAATTATTACTACAGTGACCTGATGGAAATTTTGCAAGGATTTCAAAATACTACTGTGTACTACACACACGAAGAGTGAAACCCTTCTCAAGCCCTTTTGTGTTTCCACACACATGATAACAAACGGAGGTGATAAATAATATTACAAACAGATATTAATTCATAACAGCATCTCAGATTTCAGCAGGAATTTTCAAGAGGGAGTATCCAAGTGCTTTGAAAATGGTAGAAGACTGCAGTGATACATAAAATCAAACTGGATGTTATATCAATGTAGTCCACACAGGAATAACTATAAAAATAGCAAATGCAAGAGCGAGGGACTCTTACTGGCATAGCCTTCACAGTCTGTGTTGTGGATCCATCTGTCTCAATATGTGTGTCTGTTGATTTTCTATGTTATGGAAGTATTATGATAACTTAAGGGTGGAAAAACAATAATTCAAATTTATCATGCAGGTTTTTTTTCAACATAGTACAGTGGTGCTGAACACTGGGCACCAAATTAGTCAGAGGGCTAGGTCAGAGCTGGGGACTGAAGATTATGGAGCTTTAAAATACGCTGAAATTAATGAAACACAATCCACTGATCCATGGTTTTGTACCAGCCTGTCTCAGTCTAAGGTCAAACCAGAAAAGTTTTCTGACAAAGCTGTAGGTCTGATTCTCTTTTTGCTTTGCTGCTGACTTAGCTGGTTAGCTAAATAAGTACAGTATAACCCTTAAAATCCTCCAAAAGGAAAAAAAAAATCTACAAATTTAGGTTAAAAACAAAAGTTATGGTAACATAAGTGTCTCTAAGTTTTGCAATAATCCTCCAGTACTTTTGCATCCCAAAAGGCTCCAGATGTGACCAGCCACTGCAAAATGGCAAGTTGTTTATCAGCATTCTACATTGCAAACTGGCACCTGTAATTTCACTCTCACTTTGCATCAGCAGAATTAAGATATCCAGAAAAACCCTACTAAGACAGGTTTCTGCGTATTAATGCATAAACATTTATAGTAAAATGCCCTGTCTGTCACCCTCAAGGTGAGGTATACAGCATCTGATTCTTCCTCCTGCTCAGCCGCGTGTATGCAGCAAGATCCAAGTGTTTCTCTCTGCTGGGTGTTAAGGGTAGCTGTATCAAGCAAAAGAGAGAAAATGAACATAAGCCAGTCACTGACAGCACCGTTATTAAACTCTTGATTATACATTTCTCCCCCACCCCCTCCCTTTCCACAAACATAATTTTTAAATTCTGAGCACCACAGGCAGCTGAGAGATGGAGCTTGCCACTGGCCACCCCTGGGCTTGTGGCAGCAATGCTCATGCTGTAGATATGCCTACCAGATCCTGCAAACTTCACTTGTGCAAATAATCCCTACTGATGCAGAGATCACTTGGAAGAGATAATGGGGTCCCAAGCACTTGCAATCACTGGCAGACTGGGGGGTGTAGGGAGTGGCAGCAAGGTATGGGAGCCTGAACACTTTACAGAATTTGAACATTGCTGGTTTTGCCCATGTTCCCTTCCTGGTCTAGTCTGTTCACGGCTTCATTTAGTTTTGGGGAGGAAAGCTTCCTCCTGATTACATCTTTCTATAAATGAGTGCAACCTTCTTCATTTTTACAGGTGATGAATGCTGTTGTTGATAAAAGCTACAAAATAAGCCATGCTGTACTCAAGGGGCAGATATATTTTCAGAAAGTCACCTCCTTATTTGTGAGAAGCACCTGCCAATTAATATGCTTAAAAATATCACTAGAGTTATGTAAGGTCTTCAAAAATTCTTCTGCTTCTTGACTCTGCAGCACTTCACCTATTACTAAAAGTAATCAAGCTTTGGTATGCTTTAAAATAAACTCAAAACCAAACGGCCTTTATTTAGTATAAGCAAGAAATTCTTAACTTCTTGCTCTTGTGCATAATTACTCAAACCTGTCCACATGACATGCAGCTTGATCTTGCTGTAATTGCGAATCTGTAGCCCTGGTCAAGCACCCCCAACTGTGGTACTGGTATTACCAGCCATACCATCATTCTCCATTAATGACATATAATACATGTGACACTGTTTACAATTTATTGCCATTTGAACAGCAAGGGCTGAATGAACTCCAGGCTCAGCATATCATATCAGCTGTCCTGGGTAATTCTGATCCCATCCTTCTGCTTTTCTATCTTTTTAAAGAGAAGGCTTAAAAGAAGACTGGAAATGACTCTTCTGGAGCAAGTTTTGTCAAATATGGTCTTTGGTGATAGGGGCAGTTTTGAGTGTGGGAGCAGAATGATTTCAGGGCACTTGGGTCTCTGCTAGGAGTTACATGTACATCGAAGCTACAAAGGGCATCAAGGCAGAGTAAGTGTGCTGCTTATGGTACTTCCCAGTTTATGCTGTAAAATGCATTTAAACACAATGGGATTTGTCTAATATATATATAGTAAGTCCTTTATAGCTACTGTTTAATATATGGTGTGTTAGAAGTAATAAAGTTTTTCTGGTTTAAATTTTTAGAAGATACTGAAAGTGATACGTGGTATTTTCTTTTTGCAGGAAATGAATCACGCCACTGAAGTTAATAAGAATTGTTCTTCTGTGAGTTTTGGATTAGGCTTTAAGGCTAAGATTTCTAAATAAAATAATTTTAAAGCCTCACACAATTCCTCATTCACCACCCAATTAGAGATTTTTTTAGGACTGGGTCTTTGGTGCAGGAGAGACTTTTCTTGTAGTAGAGGTACTCCAGGAAAGCTCTTGGTACTTTACGTGTCTATTCTTTCTGTAGTCTTGCAACTTCAGTAAACCCAAATAAATTTAGAGTGATGACTTGATTCTCTCATCAGAAAGATATGTGAGTAAGAATTGTTGTCTATCTTGTAAGAACAGCACTACACTTGTACATGCATGTGTAGGACTGTTAAAGATTTTACAAGATACATGGGAATGTGTGCCTGCTTATCTAAGGAAGGAGTGAGCTCAACATCAAAAAAAAAAACCAACACCCTCTAGCTGAGACCTTGCCTGCCAAGTTGTAGCTGTGTGTTCTCTGTTTTGAGGTACATACTCCCACATCCTGCACAGAGAGGTGAATACACTCTTTAATTTAGAATGAAGATTTAGGAGCAAATTCTACTTTCATTTACATCATTAAAATCCTAATGGGGCTGTAAATCAGGGTAAGAATATGGCTGAGGTCGATATGGTCGGATGGATTTAAATGACTGTAGAATTTGTCCATTTTGTGTGGAAATATAAACCAGACTAGCCAAAGTAGAGTGCTGAAACAAATACAAATGCTGAAAGAAAAAGATTTTACATTCTTATTAGGATCTGAATAGATTAAGACAAGCCCTCAGTTTTGGGTCTGAATGGCTTGCTTCTTCCTGAAAAGAGATAGTAGTGAAAATACTTGTCCTAAATCACAATGACCAATAACAAAGATATTAAACCAGCCAAAAAATAATTTGCTAAAGGTTTGAAATTCAATTTTTTGCTGAGATATTCTTGACAGGGCAGCAATTAGAACTACATTTGTATACTTCAGTGTGTACAATTTTCTTTATACAAACAAAACTTAATACATTTTTCAAAATATACCTAGATAATAACATTTTCCATGATTTACTTTTTGTAAGTAGGCTTCAGTATTTCAAATGTTATATAGTGTGGAATGATCTGGCAATAGAAATGCATTCTGTTCACTGACAGCTTTGGTTATGCATGGACAGTGAATTTCTTGAATTTGAAATTGAAGCATGTTTAATTATGCCAAAATGTAATCTGAACTCAGTTTTTATTCTGTATTATTCCTTGAGAAAAATAGAAAACCAAAACAAAACCAAAAATCCTACAAAACCCTGCAGTTGGTAGCATATTCTATATATGCAGTTATCACTTAATAGTTTTGTAGGCAATACGTGTCTGAGATGGTGTTGTGCACCCAAGCAGCTGCCATTTCATGAGCTGGTATTGATATGGTATGTTCTAAGTGGAGTTGACAGTCTTCCATCTCCTTTTTTCAGTCTTCCTTTCCTGGCTTGTTTTTATTTTGTGATTAGCAGTTTTCCATTATATTTGAAGTCTTAACTGATGTTGTTTTATAGGGTTTCGGTACAAGACAGCATAACTGAGAACTGAAAATGGTAGCCTATCCTGTATGCCCTCTCCAGACCACTGGTTTAAATGGAAGCCTTCACCAAGCACAGCCTATGGAATCAGCCTCTCAACTGAGCTGCAGCCAGCTTGGTTTTGTATTCCTTAAAAAGACGTGAAGTACTTCCCAGAAAAATGTAAGAAAATAAAATGAGTCACTAAAACAGTAGTTATTTTTATTGGAAATTATTAAAACAAATAGTCATGTTATAATCTATAAACTTTAATATTAATATTATACAGCAAAATGATTTCTGATAATGTGTAGAAGCATAATATCAAGGACCATTTTGTCTTACAAATAATATTAATATGAGCTGATGCAAGTGGTGAGATGCCTAATACAATTTTGCTGACACAAGACATGTAATGAAAATCTATGGAATATGGCGTATAAACCCATTGTCTTGTAAGTGAAGCTCACATCTTCAAACTGCACAGCAGCGAATCCGTGATTTAATTGTGAAGCTCCTTCCTTACAAGCAGCATTAATTCCATATACCAGTGATGGTAATTATGTTTATATCAGAGAGAGACTCAAACATGATAATTGTATTTTTTTTTCTAAAATGTGAAGGGAGAGATTTTAAAAACAAGAGAAAATTCTGTGTAAGATTTCAAACCTGCAAGAGAACTTGTAGATAAAGAATGACATTTAAACAGAGATGAAAATTGAAATAGTTAGAAAAATTTTCCTATTACCTATGCCATGATCCCAGTTCAAAATTCTGTTTTCTTTGAAAACTGCAGTATCCATTTTCTTGCATCCTTTGATCTACCTAACAATATCAGAACACATCCCAACACTTGAAATACAGACTTTAAGACTGGCTTATGCAAAGGGCAGCGTCTAAGGGAATGAAAAATCTAATGATTTATACTACATTGCTGAAAGTACTTAATATCTATAATTCTTAAGAGTCAAGTAGGTGATCTGCAATGCCCTCTTTGTAGTTGGTCTTCAACCCAGGAGTTAGTTCCTAACTAAATGTAAAACCATGTTTGCACAGACATACTTTCCAATTTAATGATTACATAATAAAACACATATTAAAAACACTAAAGCTTATAATTAGATTTCTAGTGAAAACATTTACATTCAACAGCTTAAAATGTATTATCCATGAAATTTTTGAAATATTTGCTTAAAAAGTGCTGTTCCTGTAAACAATCCTAACAGTAAACCTATTAGCTAAAATATTCACAAAAAGTAAACAAAAGGAGCACGAACACAGCCAAATCAAATTCAGCTTTCTGTCTTAGTAAACACTTGTGGAAGCATTTTTAGAAGCATGTTTCCAGCCCCATCTCAGAGTCCCTCTGTGATAGGCATTGAGTATTTTAAAACTTTTAAATGCTCTTTACAGAATTACAAAATACATAAATATACATTTGCATGCAAACAGCAACAAAAAGACTTTTATAAAAATAAACCAATGTAAGGTGGTGAAGTCAAGCACTCAGCAGCCAGGAAGAGCTGGCATGACTTTTGCCCATGAAACCTAAGTTGCTACCCATACTGCATGCTGATGCAATCTTGCAGGATATGTACTTGGGCTACTTTTTCTAAAAGGCCACCTACTAGTTTAGCACATGAAATAGATTTACAAGCTAATGAATATTTATTCAACCTAATTTTTCAATATATGACCACAGCCTTATGTATACTATAGTAAACTTTTTTTATCCTATTGTGAAAACAGAACTACTAACTTTCTATGAGGTTTACCTATTATGTTTGTATATTTGTAACCTCTGGAGGCACAAAAGCATTGATCAGTTCATTTTCAGAATGATTATGAAAATAACAAGTATGAAACTGAGGTAAGGAGAAATTAAAAATGAACACATTTTGGTGCCCAAATTGAAAATGTCCACGTTCTTTCTTCTGACCAATCAGGATTTTTATTATTCTGTATGTTCACTTCCATTAAGGGCTTAAACTCTTCCTACCTGCCCCATTGGTATCTTAATCCAAACTATGCTTTTTCAACCTGAAGCCCTTTTTGGCTGCTTTCTACCCTAGAGACATCCACAGTAGAGAGAGATTCATGATTTTTCCCTTTTAAGGTTATCTAAGCTGATCTGCTTCTGAGCATACCTGGAAACTTGTATGTCTTAGTCTTGTCAACACAGGCAGTTTGGCTGTCACAGCTCTGTCAAGACCTGCAGTCTAAATATACCTTCACTTATGTATTTGGTTAGAAATTGGATTGACTGGCTAAACCTGTGGTCAGAGTTTCAGGAATGTGTTCTTAATCACCAGTTGGCCATTTTCTAAAAGTATATGGAAGATGCTAAGGACACTGGAGTAATGCAGGCTGGGACTTGACACACAAAAAACTTCTCTTGAACAGAGCCATTTGATGCTGAAATATCCAAATATTGAAAAACTTTGATGTCTGAGGGATGACACCTCTAATAGCAGATTGCCTCCTAGTGCCACGCTAAGGTAATGACTGAGAAGGCAAAATACCAAATCGCCAACACCAACGTATCTATTTTCTTGTGAGTCTTGCATTTCATTCATAAGCAGATTACTCTATTACAAAATTTAATGCCTGATTTTATGAGTGGATCATGATTAAAAAAAAAAAAAAAAGTAAAAATTATCTTAAACCCACTTAAAAAAAGTATCAAAAAGACCATTTTGTCCTCCCCCAGAAAGGTTGTTTCTGGTTTCTATCGTGAGTTAGAGAAACAACTTACTTTAAGCAGTTTGTACGAGGGGCATTCAGTGTATTTTTTCTCCTTCAAATTTAATTTAGCTCAATCGACCATTTATTTTATCTTTTGGTGTAATAAAACAAAAGCCCAAAGAACATATTTGTCCTAGGTCTTTTTCTTTTTCTTTCGAGGATGTCTTTTGGAACCACAACTCCTCCATCTTCTTTCTAGAACTGATATACATAATCTATACTTTTCCGTGCTTGCTTGGCAAAAGTAAAACAATTTTTTATTTCCCACCCTTCAGCTCTTTCAGTAAGAACAGTCAAGTGAATTTCACACCTCACACAATTGCAAAGGAATTACAGGCACATTGAGAACACTTGACTCAGTTTGCTTCCAGGATAATGTATTTTTGGTAAGAAGTAAAATTTACAGTATATAAAACATATCTTTGCAAATGGAATGTAGCTGCATAAGGGGACATTATATATATATATATATTCCACTTTAAACATACATTGGAGAAAACAGAAGAGAATGCCCAATGTAGTATTTGGCAGCCTTAGACAAAGGAGACAGGATTGCTTCGTACATGGCTGAATG
>JANIJG010018638.1:14524-31819 GCA_024611175.1 Megaceryle torquata
CCTATCTCCAGTGTGACCAGCACTTGTCCTGCACTCTGGAACAAAACTTTCTAATCTCATCTTTCAGTCACCCACTGAAAACAGGATGACATTTAAGATGGGAGAGAAGGAGTTGAATATAACAACACATCTAAGTATGGAGTGAGGAAGAAGTCCCCAAGGAAGTTATTTTCATGAAAGCATAAAGAGAAGCAGGAACTTCTACTGCTATGGGTCTTAATTTGAGAATAAGTATCTCATTCATTTTTCAGACCAAAATATCAAAAACAAAAGAGACTTTGGGGTTTTGGTCATGTGTGCTAATGGCAAATCAGATTTTTAGTTTTAATAATTCTAACTCAAACAGAAATGTTGCTCTCATACATTAATGAAGACCTCTGTAAATGGTAGACAAATGTTCAAAGACACCTTCAGGCCTTGACAGTTCTGTATTAATCCCCAGGAAGGACAAACTGGTTTCTGGAAAGAGAAGGAGCTGCTAAGTGTGTTCATGATTTGTCTTGCACTAGCCCAATGGAAAGTGTAGTATCAATACAAAGGGAGGCTACTTACATCCCCATTGTTAACTGAGCACATCCAAAATAGCAACAGAGACAATCCATGATCAAGAGGAGCTTTGAAGTTCCCAACCATCTCACAAAACAAAAACTGAAATGCTGAATGATTCCATGAGGCCATTCTTATAGCTGGGGAGGATAATTTCCAAGCTTAGGAATGAACACTGCAAATCTAGTGGGCAAAACATAATTCTACCCATGCAGAAAAAGACTTGTATGTTTTAGGTTGTTAAAGGATGCAAATTCATCAAGGTAGAGCTCATTTTTGGTACATGCTATTTGCTGCTTTCAATATACAAGCCTAGTCTGAGAACTACACAGCTATTAGAGGATTTCTTGTGTGTAGTGAGGAAAATACAACTACACATTCAGCTTTAGTCATGCAGTTCTGCACTCTGGGAACACAGTATTCTGGTGTGCTAACCATCCACATCATGTATTACAAGAGGCTGCTCTGCCAATTTGTGATGCAGCCTGCCTCCACAGGAACCAGTACATGCCTACAGATACTGCTCAAGCAGTATCTGTACATGCAACATGCACTGAACTAAGAAACTGTCATTTAACTCTCAGCTTGAGCAGACTTTGGCATGGGTAACTTCTCATCTCCCTCAGATAAAGAGCTTTACATGTTTTGTAATGTTTTTAATAGAGGCTGCTGGACAGAAAACTGGAAACAGCTGGCTAGTCAATTACACTTTTAATTAATGTTTCCTTTGATAAGCTGACAGATTTAAGAATCCATTAAATGTGATGAAATGAACTTGTTAATTTTTCACCAAATTATTTCAGGCTTTCCTGTGAGATGTTCAAAGATGTTTAAACAGCGTAATACTTTTAATATAATAAATACGAGAAGAATTAATATTTCTGCCCTTTGTTTACAACATTTCCTTTTCACTGACATATTCCTGCAATTACAAGCAGCACATTTTAACTATAAATGGTTACTTACCTTGGCTTCATATTCTATAAAAAGTTAATACAAGTTAAAAAGCAGGGAATTTTTATTTCTCATTTCTTAATTTATTGTGTAACATAAAGATGCTGTACATGGTATTTTTCATACTACTGCTTTGCCAGGATCCATTATCAATGAGCCAACAGCAAAAAGCTACTGAATTATTTTACAAATGGAAAATGCATTTGAAGGAAACGGATGAAAGTAGCATAGACTTAACTATATGCTTTTTAAGAAAAAATCAACGAAAAAGCAGATTGGGATTCAATGTTGAAACTCAATTTACCTCAGGTTTACAGTTTGGAGTCCCTGACTTGAGTGAGTGCTCTCTCAGGCAATAATTCATCCCAAAACATAGATTTGCTACTACAAGACTGCACACCATCTCTGTAGAACAGAGTGGCAGTTTTGGTTTGGTTTTTTTAAGACAAAAATAGAAGAAAGCAAGCCAGTATCTTAATTCTACTGGTAAATTATTTTTACTCTAACTTATTAGATTTTGTAAGTCAAGACTTAAAGAAGATAAAGAACAAAACTTCTATTATTACTGACAAATGAAATGCTTTACAATGTTAGAGAGGATTGATGGATAAAGGTACTAAGTGAAACAGTTTATTTTAGTCACACAAAGGATCACAGAATCGTAGAATGTTCAGGGTTAGAAGGGACATCAGAAGGGACATCAAATGATCATCCAGTCCAACACCCACCCGATCCCGGCTAGAGCAGGATCACCTAGAGTAGGTCACACAGGAAAGCATCCAGGTGGGTTTTAAATGTCTCCAGAGAAGGAGACTCCACAACCTCTCTGGGCAACCTGTTCCAGTTCTGTCACCCTCACAGTGAAAAAGTTTCTCCTTATGTTTACATGGAGCCTCCTATGTTCCAGCTTGCACCCGTTGTCCCTTGTCCTATCACTGGACATCACTGAAAAGAGCCTGGATCCATCCTCCTGACACTCGCCCTTTACATATTTATAAACATTAATGAGGTCAGCCCTCAGTCTCCTCTCCTCCAAGCTAAAGAGCCCCAGCTCCCTCAGCCTTGCCTCATAAGGGGGATGTTCCACTCCCTTAAGCATCGCTGTGGCTCTGCACTGGACTCTTTCCAGCAGTTCCCTGTCCTTCTTGAACTGAGGGGCCCAGAACTGGACACACTATTCCAGATGCGGCCTCACCAGGGCAGAGTAGAGGGGGAGGAGAACCTCTCTCAAGCCACTATCTTCCAATACCCCTCAGGATGCCATTGGCCTTCTTGGCCCCAAGGGCACATTGCTGGCTCATGGGCATCCCGCTGTCCACCGGGACCCCAGGCCCCTTTCCCCTACGCTGCTCTCCAACGGGTCAGTCCATCCCCAACCTGTACTGGTACCTGGGGTTGTTCTTTCCCAGGTGCAAGACTCTACCCTTGCCCTTGTTATATCGCATGAGATTTCTCCCCGCCCAGCTCTGCAGCCTGTCCAGGTCTCGCTGGATGGCAGCACAGCCTTCTGGTGTCTCAGCCACTCCTCCCAGTTTCCTGTCATCGGTGAACTTGCAGACAGTGCACTCTGCTCCCGCACCCAGGTCGCTGATGAAGATACTGAACAGTACTGGTCCCAGTACCGACCCCTGAGGGACTCCACTAGATACAGGCCTCCAACTAGACTCTGACCCACTGACCACAACTCTCTGCCTTCTATCCTTCAGCCAGTTCACACTCCACCTCACTACCCGATCATCCAGACCACACTGCCTCAGTTTAGCTGTGAGGATGCCGTGGGGGATGGTGTCAAATGCTTTACTGAAATCAAGGTAAACCAGATCCACCGCTCTACCATCATCTATCCACCTGGTTATGTCCTCAGAAAGGGCTGGCAGGTTGGTCAAGCATGACTTCCCCTTGGTAAAACCATGCTGACTGCTCCTAATGACCCCCTTGTCCTTGATATGCCTAAGCATAGTGCCAAGGATAAGTTGCTCCATTATCTTTCTGGGGGTGGAGGTGAGGCTGACCGGTCTATAGTTGCCTGGGTCCTCCTTCTTACCCCTTCTGAAGACTGGAGTGATGTTTGCCTTCCTCCAGTCCCCAGGCACCTCTCCTGTCTGCCATGACTTACTGAAGATGGTGGAGAGTGGTCTGGCAATGAGTTGTGCTAGCTCACTCAGCACCCGTGGGTGCATGCCAGCAGGACCCATGGAATAGGCCACTAAGGGTGTGCCCCCATTACGGCAGTGCAATGAAGATCTACAGAGCAACAGTTGGGGCTGTGAACCTGATGCCCACACTGTGTTGTGGGTTTTTTTCCTTGGGAAGGGGTTTGTGCACGTGTGTGTGTGCACTTAATCTTAACTCAAGCCTGATTCCATGGTCAGAATTGGTATTGAAATAAATTGGCTAGGCTCTTAGGGTGCATCTTTTTATTCAGTTTTACTTGAAAGGAAGCTAATTTGCATGCTTCATGATGCAAACAAAAGAATGTTAAGATAATTGAGAGATCCACTTAGAAACAAACTGGTCTGAACTAGAAGTGATAATGCAGATGGGCTTTTCAGGTCATTCTTTAGCATACATTTCTACATCTTAGTTTCTGTGCTTTCTCATATCTGAAAAAGAGAGATGGGATGGAGTAAAGAAACTCACTCCTTCTGTTGGTGTGTAAATGCCTCTTGAACATGCTGAATTTCAGAGCAGCATTCCTGAACAATTCCCTAATTCACAGACACTAGAGTGTCTTGATTTATCTTAATAAAGAAATGGGTCTGAACAGTCACCTGAGATCTGGACCTCCATTTCCTGTAAAACAGTGTAACATTAGAGTGGGTAGGGCAAATAAGGATAACAGCAATAAACATAGAGCATGCAATAGTGTTTTATATTTTTAATCTTAATGTGTGTGATGTTTGGGCAGTTACTGAAAGACAAATATTACTAATAACAAAGGGAATACGTATGTAAATCTACAATGATTAATGACTAGGATATAATAAAAAACTCAGGAAATCTAGCATGTAGACAGAAAAAAGTGGTTTACCATAACTGTTTGGGTGTAACTGATATCCCTAACTGCAAAGATCATGTACTCACTAAGGAGTCCCAAGTATCTATGCTGAAGGAATTAATACCATTTCTTCAGAGAGGAGTAGGGAAGCACATGGCATCAGGAATTGGGACATATTTTGGAGTATTCGTTATTTATTGTGCAATGACCATACACTGTTCCTCTTAGTTGGTATGATTTTATTTACTATAAATATCATTACTGTACTACCAAAAAATTGCCATCACTCAGTGCCCATTGCTGCGCATACCACAGACAACAGGAGGGCTTGTGTTCCAAGAACTTTAAAAAGGAGTAACTGTTCAACTACTCATGACACCTCACCAGGGGATTTTGGGCTCGGCACTGCTCTGCGCTGATGTGCTATAGTGTTTTAGCCACATCAGCTGCAGTTATGATCTTAACTGGTTTGCCTTGATGGTGTTCCCTGTCTTGGTACTCTTTTGACCAGTGACAAGATGGAGGGGAAGGACCTTTGCATACTCTCCTCTGGCATATCACAGACCAAGAGAAGAAAATAATGAGATTTCACTACCAGATTTTAACCTTTAAAGCTAACAGAAGTGTGTGAAAAAATTTATTTGCATTAAGACCATGGGAGATATGTAATGTCTTAATTCTAAGTGAAATCCAAGCTTTAATACATTTTTATAGGAAATGACCATTTTTAGTATGTAGAAGAAGCATTTAACTTTGGGTAATTTAGGAGACGTTCCAATCCAACTATCCAAAAAGGCCAAATAATACATAAGAAATGATTGTTGAGAAATAGGTATCATGTTGTATGTCTTGTCCACAGCAAATTATAAAACTATTCTAAATCATAAATGTTGAGTTCTTAATCAAAGAAACTACTCAGAATAATTTTACTAGAGATTTTTATATAGCTATGAAGATGTACGTCTGATGGAAAGACAATAAAATGTTTTTATAAGAGCAAGTGTTATTTAAAAATTCATATTGCTGTATGTCTTGAAATTGTACTGGGAAATATTTTAATTTTTCTCTTCAGTATTGCCATAGGCTCAATTTTGTGGTCTTTACCAACAAAAATACAATGCATGGTTTGCCTATATGATGACACCAGGGCTGGGGTGGGGGTGTGTGTGCATTACAGCAGCCTCCAAATAGTAAAGATGACAGGGAGATCTTGCTTCCTTAATTGAAGTCAGTGGGAGTTTTGCCTGAGTAAGGAGGTTAGGATCGGGTCCCTGAAAAAAGGAAGATAATGCGACATAACTAGGAATAATGGGGTAATATGAAGACATGGAAAATGTAGGTTGAATATCATTAAAATCTTCCTGACAGTGAGCTCTATTATACCAGGGAATAATCTCATTTACTTCAATGGGAGAACTGACGGAGTAAGATCTGAGTAAAGGCTGGAGTAGCCTTGGTCCTAATCCAAAGCCCACTGACATCAGCAAGGATCTTTCCATTGACTTTGGTGAGGTTTGGATCAAGCCCAGGGTGAACAGTGCTGGTATATTTGTCTGAACCTGCACAATTCCCAACACTTCTTTCATAATTGTTGTGAATAATTGTTAGGTGCATCTAAATAAAGGCAACACACAGTATTATCAGTTCATTTAAGTAGAGCTAAAACTGATCAGCTTAAGAGGCATTTTCCATGTGGTGCAACTGTAAAGAAGCTGTTAAAATTACCTGATTGCTGCTGTGCAATCGTGTAATATAAACCGTAGAGGTCACTGTGAAGAACACAGGTATGTAATAAAGCTATACTGTGTTGCTGACTGGATCTTATATACTTATAACACAGGGGGGTATAGAGGGTGGGCATTATCTGAATTAGAAATATCTGATTTTTGTTTTTATGCCTATGAATGCAATGGGCAAAGAAGCCAGGAAGCTGCAAGAAAGGAAGCACCAGGCACAGCATGAGATGCTTGCAGAGCAGTGCAAAGGAAAAGTGAAGAATTTTATTTTTTTTTTTTTTTTTTTAATCTTGTGTATACTTATGGTAAATAAACTGCATTGTGTCAGAGTTGCCAGCTCTTGCATCTATTTCTCTCCTTACAGACAAAACTTGCATTGTTATAAACTTTAGCTACTACCTGATTCAAGAAAGATAACAGACTAAATATTTGTGGCTTATGACTTTGCACATATAATTTATGTGTTGCTTTGTAGACAGCAGTGATTAAATGCATTTTAATACCAGCTCCCCCTGTACCTCAGTAAAGTGTCACAAATACCAAGTATTAAACATTAAATTTCTTAACAGCAAACATGCATTTGTCCTTTAGTGAATTCTCTGCACCTGGGTATTCTTTTCAACACCTCAGACAGCTCTCCAGCCTACCCATATGTTTCTATCCTCTGCCAAAGACTGGCAGCTACTTACATGGCTTCTCAGCAAAGTTTCTATTAGCTCATGGGTCGAGACATTGAAGGGAGAGGGGAAGTGAAACAATGAAGAAGGTCTAAAACTCATCAAGTTTTTATTCATTAATATATGTACCACAGTCAATGGGAAAGAGCTGTAGAGATCTGCAGCACTCACATGAGACTAATATAACCAGATTAAATAAAGTTGCTGCATTTGCTCAGGTAAATTTATTAAAACCACAGAATCTATATATGGGGAAAAATAAGTATAGAACTTCTAAAATTTTAACTTGCAGCACTCATTTGGAGAGGGTTTGCAGTAGCTCCAGTATGCTGACCCGGTTACTATGGTACTTTATGATTATATTAGTTTAGCCCAAAGCAAAATGACTTTAAAAAAGTAGGCAGCTGAAGACAAATTGAGTTGACTGGACCCACCTCTCCCATAATAATTTAAAGTTCTTCAACCAGATGAGTCATTAGAAATATCTGGAATATCTTCTAGTCAATGCTGCTGCTTCAGTGCAGATTCAGTATTTTCAGTGTATTCAATATACTCAGTATTCACACATCATACTGTACATGTGGTCAGTCTAACTTCAGCCTAGAAATCTCCAGTGATGAAGATTTCATCCTAGGCAATCTAGACGAGTATTTCTCTGACCTTACTGTGAGAAAGATTTTCTTAATACCTAGCCTGTATCTTCCTAACTACAATTTAATCCACCAGTGAACACAGGTAAGTATGCATGGCCTTTCTTTCACAGCTACATTTTAGGCATTGGAAATCTCATACCATGCTTATCTCTCTCTTCTCAGTGAACTATGGAACCTCATTTCCATTACTCTTCCCTCATAGATGAAGTTTTCTAGGTCTCATTCTCCTGCTCATCTCTTTACTCTCTCTAGATTGTTACCAAATTGTGGAACCTATGTCAGGGTGTAGTAGAAGAGGCCTTATCGGCACCAAGTAAAGCAGAGAGATTATTTTTCAAGTTTTGAGGATGACACCCCCAAATATTTCTGAATAATGTCCACCTCTTTCTGCTATAGTCTGGTATTAAAATTTGTTTTACTACAACTCTAGTATTTCTTTCTGCAGTACAAAGTCTGTCCTTACCCTGTGTAGCTGATTACTACTTCCCGAGAGTGAAATTTTGCAGTTTTCCTAACTGAATTTCAACCTGCTTTTCATATTTTCTCTGTTATTTCAATGAAATTTTGAATTATCACCTTGTCCTTGACAATGACTGCAGCTGCTCTTCAGATGATAGAAACATTTCCTGTTCTGAGTCATTAGTAAAACCTCTATATAGTATTGGACCTGAAAAGACCCCCAGTGTAGAACCCCATTCAATATGAGTTTCTATTTTAATAATGAAGGTCTGATACCTATACTCTCAAAGAACAATTTTGGTAAGCTGCTTAGTGGTTTCATGTAGCCATGTCTCACTACCTTGTGTATGAGAATTACATGGCATAGTGACAAAACCCCACTAAAGTCAGAGATGTGTGATGTCTACTGCTTCTTCCTGTTGGTGATGCCTGTTACATTAGATTGGTTTGACATGACTTGCTCTTGACACATTCGTGTTGGCTGCTACTTATCTCTTTGTTGTCTTCTAGAAATCTATGAATAGTTTAATAAATTGGTCCACAATTGAAATTAAGGTGACTGATCTTTTGCAAGTTTCTCTTCTCTCATTTGTTTGCCCTTTTCCAGAAGCCTGGAACCTCAGCTATCCTTTATGCATTTTCAGAGATAACCAGTAAAATTGTTGTCTGATCATGGGTTTTGTTGCTGTTAAAATGGAAATCAAAAAAAAAAAAAAAAAAGTCTTTTTTAATATCTGTGTATTTTTCTTCCTTTTGAGAAGTAAGCCAACTTTCTTCCTTGATTTTCTTCTTTCTACTACAATGCTTTTAGAACACCCTCCTGGTATGCTTTATATTTCTCATCTCTTGCATTTCATTTTTTGCCTCAGCCCTTTTAATTTATCCTCATATTTTTATACTTTTTTTTTTCTGTAATTTGACCTAGTTTCCAACTTTCTATATTTTATTCTTGTGTTTTAAGTCATTGCAACACTCCTGATTTAGCTACATTAATTTATTAGCTTGCTTCTGCAGTGGAAGATTTTATGCTTTTACATTTGATATCTGTTTTTAAAGGAACTATCAAATCTATTGGATATCTCGGGCTAGTTCCCTAGAAAATCTTTCCAATTCTGTGTATTTATTGAATAATGACTTCTTGATGTTCACTGCTTTTGTTTTGCCTTTCCAGCTTAAGGACTAGGAACTCTGACATTTTACGGTCAGTCTCACCTAGGCTGCTTTACACCTCCACATTCTCAACCAGTCCACAAAAGCTGGCTTGAATAAAGTCTAGAGAAGCATCCTTTTATTTCAAAATTCTATAAAATTGTTTTCAACACATTTCTAGAACTTGCTAGTTTGTCTACTGTTTTTCTGTCTTCCTAGCAGATGTCTGGAGCCATTAAATTTCTGCATTTCTCCAAGTCCAGTGCTTTCACACAGTTCTACCAGTTTACAAAAGCATCATTCACTTAATCTTCCCGCTTCACTGGTGTACAAAAGCCGAGGCTGTGACTGTGCCCTCATTTTTTCCTGTTACTTTCACTCACAAACTCACAACCTATCATCTATCTTCTTTCCCACCCTCCACCTTAGAACAATTCTTGTATAATCTTGATATGCTAGAAAACGCTACCTCTCTTTTGCCCTCCCACCCTTCCTGAGCAAGTCATACCCTTCCATATTAATATTCCAGTCATGTATATTACTTGAACAAGTGCCTGCTATGCCAATTAACTTGCAGTTTTCATCATGTGCTGAGACTTTCAGCTCTTCCTGTTAATCCCCCTATTTCTTGATATAGAGAATTATAAGATACTGAGTAGATGGCTTCATTCTCCTCCTTGTCCCACCTAAAATGATGTTAAGAATGTCCCTAGTTATTCTAGCTGTAGGCCTTTGAGCTGGACTTCTTTTCTAACAAACACATGGTTTCCTGTAACAAATTATCATTATTTCTAATGTAATGTTCTCATAACTAGAGTTGCAAGCCTGTGCCATCCCAATTAAAAAAGACAAATCAGAACAATTAATTTTAAAGACACTTCTTCCTCTCCAGCTAGCTTGTAGGTGGCTGGAAGCAAGAAAGGAAAGGGCTGGCTAAAAGAGGAAATCAAGTAAACTTGGCAGGCTTAAAAAGGAGCCTGCACATAGGGGAAGTTACTTCTTCAAGAGAACCAGACTGAGACATGGAGGAATATATGGGTTACAACCAAGAACGACAGAGTTATAGATAAGATCAACGGGTATGTAAAGTACTTTCTGGAGGCTTTTCTTCCCCAGATATTTTATTCCACTGCTAAGCAAGCAGTTCTTGACCAATTTCTGCAGATTACTATGGCAAAGAGGAAAATTTTAAGCAACACATTTTGTTGAGATACAGGTACACTGGCCACTACTGAAAGAATAAATGCCATTTCCCCCAGGATGGGCTGAAATATTAGTGCTCACATTTGGGGTTGCGCTGACTGGTTACTGCCCTGCCCTCCACAGTCACACCTGGCTTTGGGCATCAGTCTCACAGTCACACAGTTCATGTCATGCATCAGTGCTCAAAGCAGAATCAGATTCCAAGTGTGACACATTTTGCACTTACACCTGAGCTTCTCTGCACACAGAAGCCACCTGGCTTTTCCAAGACTAGCAGAACAGCAGTAAGCTGATACATAGGCTTTATAAAAGATTGGAACTTAAGTGTATATTTCAGCCCCAGACTAATACAAGCCTAGACCAAATCTGGAAATAACACAGATGTAGACTGGAACCAGTAAGAAGATAGAAATGCACTGAACTGTAGCACAGCTGAAACCTGGGGAGCTGCTGAGTATCTCATTTAGACCTCTGAAGGCAGCCCACACCATCAGCCTAAAATGGCACATCAGTGGCTGCATTCTGTCCTGTCCAAAATTACTACCAGGCATGTGACAAATCATAAATTCTGACATTGCCTTTGCTCTACTTGTTTTTTTGAATATGGATGATGCTTTTTTTTTTTTTTTTTTTTTTTTTACAAAGGGAGATAATCACAAAGACTCCCTTAAAATAATATAAAGTTATCAGAAGTCATCAAGAGCTCTACCGAAAAATATAAAGTAGTAGGCTGAACTAGGGGCTAAATTGAAAGGTGGTTTTGAAATGCTTGTTAAAATCAGGACTACTCTTGAGGAAATAATGAAATCTGTGACAATTTCAGCTGTTGCATAATATTAAAATTCCTTGGGTTACTGCAGCTCCACAGATACTCAGAGAAGCTATCAGGAAAAGTTTGGGGGGATTTAGGAGAGCCTCTCAGCATCTTGTGAAAGCACAGTTTCTACCAGATGTTTGTAAAGAGAGACAAAAAAAGCACATTTTGATTCCATTGAATCATCAGCTGCATGAGAATCTTTGTGTTTTGAAAGCCCCTAAAGCACTTTCTCTGGATCAAATGTTAAGAGGAACTTCTATTAATTAATATTTGTTTGTTTGTTTGTTTGTTTGTTTGTTTGGTTTTTTTTTTGACAGTAGATGACAGAAACTGGATTTGGAAGCTTCTCAGGCAATTTTCTACCAATCTGGGAGACAGGTTCCTATTTTGGGGGTTTCTTCCAGAACATTACTATGCAGAGTATGGTGATGTTTTTAAGAGTAGCAGAAGATGCTGTTTATAATGCAGAACCCTCCCTGACACAAAATCTTGTGAAAAATATCAACATAATATGTTTTAATGCCACTGATAATTGCCATCACTTAGTAAAAGCAAAAGCAAATCGTATTCATGTGGAAGAATTTGCTTTCTCTCTACTCAGGCTTTATTGAAGCATGATTTTCAAACTCTCTGTGATGATCACATGCATAATTGCTGCTGTTGCTGTTTTTCAGAGCTTCCAGTTTATGCTACATTTCTATGAAAACAGATATATCGCAGTCTCCATGAACCATGTTTACCAACAATGACCATACAATGGCATCTGGAATACTACAGCTGTCACCTACTAAGAGTCCAGAAAAAAATATGGATGCGACCTGGAAACCAGAGGGTCTTGCCTCCTGAGCACCTTCCGTGGATCTTCACTGTCAGAGCTGCTGAAGCTGGTGCAAGCAGCTCTCCCACCCCTCCAGCTGCTTCTTCCCACCCTGGGCCGCCCACAGCCAAAGAAACAGCTGTGCCAGCACAATGCAGCGGGCGGTACAGGAACAAGGGCTGGGAATGAGAAGGGCTGAAAACACTGAAGAAATACAACATGCAGTGGTGTCATACAGTGCTTAAAGTTCCTTCAATGGTTTTGAAACCATGTCCATTCATTCACTTGGGACAATTACTCTTCCACTTTTACCCATCTCTTCTTGGGGACAGCCTCAGGAAAACAGACAGATAAAACACCCTCTGTCCAGCTGTGACTTCTTGGCTGTATCAGTCCACGTGAAGGATTAATTAGTGTCCAAGTGCACTGACAAAACTTCAGCAACTGGATGAAACTACAGAACCAAGGCCAGTAGGAAACAAACCTCCTATGAACAAGCAAGCTCTGAGTTGGTGGAAATGTGCCAGAGCATGGAGCACACGGCATTAGTTTAGTGGAGTGACAAAAGGTGAGTAGCCCTGTCACCCTTCATAATCACAGGGAAAATCTCAGTAATGACTAACTGGATTTGAAAGCAACAGCTTTGTGCCCTCTAACAGTGATCTTCAGAGGCTGCATTTTAAAAAGTGCTAAAAATGCACATTTCTTTTGTCTACATTGGGGTAAATATGAGTAGCACAGTCAAGTACACTGAAAAATGTTCTGTTAGGATTAGCTGTTTTCACTTCACTGTTGTTTTTCAGTTGGTGTAAAGATGGGTAGAAATTAGAAAGATAATCTTGGCTGCTCCCTAAAAATACTGGTGTACATCTGTCTGATATAAGTGTGCAGATCCAAGAGAAGCTCCAGCTGGACTGAAGGATGGCTGAACTACCAAGGGATGGGGGATGCAGCAGGTTGTATGGGGGCAGAAATATACCTGGCCTTTAGCCAACCATGTTGACAATCTCACTAACAGTCTGTGGACCCGTGTAGCTGCTGGTAGAGCTGTGCTGTCATCCTGTGCACAGGGGCAAGCAGCTGGTTGAGCACAGTGTTATCTGAGGCTACCATGGCTTTGCTTGCCCAGTTCCATGGGATGATGTCCCCAGCTATTTGCTCTGTCCTGCACCAGGAGGAATAACAGCAGGTTGTTCATAGCTTCTGCCAGTAGCCTTAAGTGAGGTGTGATAGGTAGACACTTCACAGGAGTGGAAAAAAATCATCCTGGCCCTGATCACAGGCCAAAGTCAAACACCAAACTTGAAGTGCGCTCCTCTCTCCACAGTAACACCTTGTGTGTACATAGCCATTTGGCGACAAAAATTAGGTACATCAAGGTATCCTTAACCCTCATTTGATTCACGCACACTATCAGCTCCACCACAGGAGCTGACTGTTGCAAATTCACACCCTAACTTGCCCCTGCAATGACTTGTTCATATCCCAAGGCAAACTGGCCTAACATAGTGGCATACTGGAAGCGAGACAGTTACAGTCCCAAAACAGGGGTGAATGACTTCCTAACCATCAAAGTAAGAGCTAAGGTTGTTAAATTAGAATCTGCTATATGAAGAAATGTTTTGGTGAATGTAAAGTGGATTAATATGAGTCTCTCAGCCTGAGAAGCCCAAGTCACGTGCACCAACAAATAAAGAGTATGTCTCCACAGTAGGTATTTTCCAGCAGATGAAAGTGACCGCACAGTTTGAAGCAACTCATTAATTTGCAATTTCTTCTTAGTTCAAAACAAACATAGGTGTATCATTTAGGGATTAGATCGCCTGTTCTCATGGTATCTTTAATCTCTTTCAGTAGTCAGTAGAATCAGATGTTTCAAATAAAAGTTCAAGGAAATGTCAGTAAAGATGTGTAGCAATCTGCCTCAGATCTGTCTGTATTTTACTTGTTTATTCTCAGATTGAGTGATGGTCTGGAACTTGAGGTTTTATATCTCCTTCTGTACATGTTTGTTTTAGTTTATCTATTATGATTTTGAATGTTCTTGCTACCCATAAAACACATTGCTTTCTTTTGTATCTTGGAAACTACTTGACCTCACTTATCTATTGTGGCAATGTATTCCCTCATCTAAAATCATGTGGTTTCATAAAATGTTTTCTTTCCCTGGTAGTGAATTTGCAAACTTTAATTTCCAGTGAGTGTTCCACTGTCCTTGTGCATCAAATAGCGGCAAAAGAAGCTTTCAATCTTTTTTTTTTTCTGCAACAAAACATGAAATCAGCATTGGCATAGCAAGTAAGGACAGAGCGATCCTTATGCAGACATAACTGTCCAAAATGCTGTGTAGCCCCTGCCGGTGCATCAGCAAGATCATATATCATTTGGAAACAGTATCTTAAAATGATTGATTTTTACTTATGAGTAAGTCTTCAACTCTCAGAAAAACACTACAATAAAGGCTCGAAATGGGTCCTATGTTCCCCTGCGACTTTTCAGTTGTGCTGTGCTAGTTTCTAAAAGCGTAGCATGAAGAATTGTTTGGCTCCAGGCACCAATTCTTTATAAATATACCCTTCTTACTCTGCAAATGGAGATGCCTGCTCACAGACTGATCTGCAAGCTCCTGTAGGACATCTGGCTTCTTCCAGCATTATCAAAAAGCCACTGTAAAGATCTCCTCAAAATGTACAACTGAAACAGTACATGTCATAGCTTCTGTCTCACCAACCTGAGACTGAAAACACTCCTTTCCACTTCCCCAGGTCACGTTCTTGATGTGCTAGATCACTGTGCTGTGGCACTAAGCCTTAGAAGTGCATGATTTCTTCTCATGACATTCAGGATCTTTGGAGATCTTCTTGGATTGCTTCTTGGAGTTTCTGGACCAAACTCTTCCCTAACTGAATCCAGATACTGTTCCATGTTATTTGTTCCTGCAAAAAATTTGGACATAGAGCAGCTAACACTTGGAAACTATTTCCATGAAAAAAAGGAAGATGGATGAAAAAGCCAAGGAAGTAATTTTCATGAATTACAACTTCAGTGCTTGAAATATCTCTAAGACACAGAAACCTAGAATGCTTTGGATTGGAAGGGACCTTTGGTCATTTAGTCCAATCTCCAAACCAGCAAGACCAAATATGTTAATTTTTCTAAGGTTGTAGAAAAACTTGGAAAAAGAAATAAATATAATTCAGTTTTGCATAGGTTGCAGTAGCAAGGATTTGGCTCAGAAAAGGCCTTGCTTAGTACAAACAAAATAGGTGTTTCATCAGAACTGCAGAGTTAAACAGGAAGGCTGAATTAGAGTAATGGCAAATCTGTATCTGACACAGGAAAGCTGAATGAGGGTAATGGGCACCCATCTGTTTGAAGAGCAAATGTTAGAGGTACACAGATCTGGGTACCACATGTGAAACCCTCATCTCACTGAACTCAATGCAGATTTCGAACTGGTATTTTACCATTTGGATTACATGTCATTTATTCTTCAGAAAGAGAAGAGTTAATCTTGGTATATATGTATGTGTCTAATCAAAGAGTTATCTTTTTTAGATAGCAAAGAAAAAATCAGGCCATTAATTAGCAGCAAGTAGTGGAGTTGGGCAAAAAGCTGTGTGGAGCATACAGTTGAAAGAGCAAAGTGGACCAGTCTGGAAAAAAGCAGCAGACGGAGCAGAGTTCACAGAATGATATAATGTGATAGGCTGGAATAGTGAATGATCCTGGACAGGGAATTAAGGAAGAAATTAAATAGCCAGCTTGCCAGGAGGTAGCAGGGCTTACTGGACAGCTCTGATTTTAATGAGTCTCTTGCAAGCTATGTTTGCAGGATGTCAATAGTACTCATGCTGCATTTATTTTATTTATGAATAGACATCTCTGTGGCAATGGGGAATGCATAAATATTCCAAAGATACAAAACCATTAATGGCTGGCGCAATACATTATGAAGTTGTATCACAACACGGTAAAACGTGTCGTGACATTAAGTGGCAGCTGATGTGGTGATGAAGCATCAGGATACTGCAATTAACAGCAACCATAACTCGATGACAACAGTGCTGATCTGATGTGCATAAAATCTGAGCAGAGGGGCAGCTTCGTCTTTAGTGGTAAAAACAAGAGCAATGTGAAGTTACTGCTCCCCAACATGAAGTAGCGTCCATCCTCCTTAAAAATAGTGCTCAAAGGTAGGTCCATACATCCCTGCTTCAGAGCCTGGTCCTCAAAAGGTGCTAAGCATCTGGGTCAGTAGGAAATGTTAGATACTAGACAGGCCTTTGAGCATATATCCAGAAAATTACTTTTGGAACTCCAGAATGCTGTACTTTCAGAAGGGCCAGCACAGTGGCCCATATGCTGCCAACCACATCCCGGTTCAGCAGGGTCAGAGAGACCTCACCCATGGTGGGGGGGGGACAGGAGCCCTGTGGCTGGTTTCAGGTCAGCGTGCAGGATGGGGACAGGGCCTAAGCCAGGGCCGGGCAGTGCCGCAGGCAGGGCCACTATAGGCCATCAGCAGGCTTTGGGGGTAGGACAGACGCCGCGGGGAGGGCGTTCCGGCAGCACCTTGCCCTGACGAGAAGGGGGACAGCAGGAGGCCAGCCTGGGCAGAGGGTCAGCCCGGGGCAGTGGGCGGCTGCCTCCCCAACCTTGGCGACGGGGCGGACCCGGGGTCCGACCGCAACTCGACGGCTTGGGGCCCGGCGCCGGAGGGCGGGTTGGGTGCCTGGCAGCCCTCTCCGGGCAGCGATCTGCAGCGTGAATCAGCCCTTGCCAGCAGACGCAGTGCCTGCCCTGAGCCTGCCAGGCTTCTACAGGAGGGAGAAGGGAGGGGAATAAAAAACCCGCAGGCGGGAGATCTCCCCTCACGGTATCCCTGACCCATTCTGCCTCCCCCAGGTCGACCCCGGCCCCGGCCCGATGGCACGGGCAGTAAGTGCCCCTCCGCCGCCGCCGCCGCCCGCTCCCCAAGTCCGGGAAGTCAGGAGCCGAGCTCCCGCTCCCACTTCGTCTTGGCAGGGCACCGCCATCAGACGGAGTGGGAGGAAGAAACATTAACTCCAGCAGCTGTTTCTTGACCCCGGCTGTCAGTCTGCCCGAGAACACGTTGGGCGGTTTTTTTTTATTTTTATTTGTATTATTTCAAATTCTGAGAGTCGTACAGGGGAGGGGAGAGGGATGGAGTTTTCAAGGTAAAGTTGGGTATCCGTGTGCCTCCCGTCCCAGGTGTGTGAGGGCCCGCGGCCCCCCCCCCCCCCCCCCCCTCCCCCTCCCCCC
>JANIJG010018640.1:0-13698 GCA_024611175.1 Megaceryle torquata
CCCCTCCCCTGCTGCCCACGCTGCTGGGGGTGCAGCCCAGGGTGCCAGTGGCTGCTGTGCTGCCAGCGCACGGGGCCAGCTCAGCTCCAGCTTCTCACCCCCAGCACCCCCAAGTCCTTTTCCCCAGGGCTCTCTCCAGCCCTTCACCCCCAGCCTGGGCTGGTAATGGGGGTTGCCCCAACGCAAGTGCATGACCCTGCCCCTGGCCTTGTTGAACCTCGGGAGCTTCACATGGGCCCATTTCTCAATCTTGTCCTGGTTCCTCTGGGTGGATCCCATCCCCCCAGTGTGTATAAAGTTGTGCCTGTGCAGGAGGTCACTCCAGTTCTGTATTTCCCTTTCTTGGTTGTGGGGATTTATTCCACTGACCACTGCTTGTCCTTGGGGAAGCAGCTTCTCCATTAAAACCGGCTGCTTTTCAGGGACTAAACATGCTGCCCCAAGTGTGCTGCCATTTAGTAGCAATGACACCCTCACAATTTTCAGACACCCCTTCATTTAACAGCTCAAATTAAGCCTTCATTACCTAATTCAGATCTTGTACACGCCCAGCTCTTTATCTTCAGCCTGTGTGTATTGCTTGTTTCCTTAGCGTGAAGGTGCCCCAGATATGAAAGAGAAGATTACATAAAATCTGTCCTCCATAAATGACAGAGCTGAGCTGTGTGTCCCAGGCTGATACCAGTCTGCATCAGTAGGTTCAAAGGTAAACAGGCAGTGGGATGAGTAAGCTGCTGGAGAATATCCAACCAGGTGAAATAGGAAATAAACTTGTGCTTAAACAAAAATAAACGATGGGCCTGCATTAGTGTTCTTGAAATGTGGCAAAACCCCACAAGGGTTGTCCAGGGCTGTCCCAGGCTGCCCAGGGCAGTGGTGGAGTCCCCGTGATCCCTGGAGGGGTTTCAAGGCCATGGAGCTGTGGTGCTGAGGGCCATGGGTCAGTGGTGCCCTGGCAGTGCTGGGGGAATGGTTGAGCTGATCTTAGAGGTCTCTTCCAAACAAAATGATTCTGTGATGCTATGAAACATTGGCAATTGGTGTGCTACCAGAGATTGGAGCATTTCAGTGTCTTCTGTCTGGGTTGAGAATGAAGCTAGTCCTACGACAGGGAGAGACAGGCTGATGTTTAAAAATCCAGATAAGGACATTCTTCCTAGATGAGACTTCCTAATTAGAGCAGAGAGTTTCTGTCTCAAGATACGACCTTTCATGTGGTAAATGCTCAGTTATAAATATATGAAGCTATTGATTTTCTGATGCTTTGCCAGCAGCTCATATGTTGAATATTTAATGTAACCCAAATACTTGTTTCCTAGAAATACTGGGAGATTTAAAAAACAACAACAACAAAAAGCAAACAACCAAAACAAACCCAAACCAAACCCAATCTCTAGAGTATACTGTTTAACCAGTTGTATACTGGGCAAGCTAGAGAGGGATGTGTGATATGTCTGTGGAACTGGGCAGGATCCTTTCCAGTGGACACTGGATGTTTGCAGTGACTCAGATGGACTTGGGTGGGTGGAACTGCAGATGGACACTTTTCGAGGGCTGCGAGTGATGAGGATGGTGCTTTTCATCCTGTTACCTGCTGATTTGCTTTCCTGCAAAAGGCTGGAAAAAACATCACAAAAACTGATGTTTGAGATTGATATCCTTTACAGTCAATGCTCCCTGTGTTCTGGGATTAGTTCTCCTCTTGCTTTCAAATTTGAATGAAGGAAGCAAAACTTAACTGCCCTTTGGACTACTCCTAAAGTAAAACTTGGGAGGTCCTGGATGTCTCTCCCAACCAGAGGAGAGCTCTTCGACATAAGCTAGTAAATAAACCAGTACAGCCCATAGTTAATTACAGCAGGATCTCAAATAGAGGTTGGATCCCTTAGTAATTAAAGTCATTAGGAATTGTGTTGTTTACTTTGATGCAGGTAAGATTGAAATCTTTTTTTTTTTGTCCCCCACAGATTTTAATTAGATGAGTAAAATTTAGTTGTATTGCTGCTTCCGCTGGCAAGAGCTTTGGTGTCAGCAATCCACTTTGGCTTTAAAAAAAAACAACTAAAAAGGCTTTATTTTCTTACGTGGAGATGCTGTTAGATATGTTATTAGGAGTATTAAAATAATTACAACTTCATGCTGTTTATAGTTACGCAGTATCATTTATTGAAACCTCTGTGACCGTGCGTGAAGACTTAGAAGGTGAAGGCACCTTAGTTGTGGAAATCCTGCTTTGCTGCCAATACAGGGCAGAAAAGGAAACTAGAGGCTGGTGGGCCAGGCTTTATAACCCCTGTGAGAGACCTGGGGAACTTCTGAAATACCAGTGAGTCTGGTTTCAAAGCAAGAAAGGATTTGGGGAGATAAGAGGTGTGACTGTCCTAAGACCTACAGGTGCAGAAGGAGCCCTCTAGGCAAATGCCCAGACTTTTGGGTAGGATGTGCCTGCTTCTTTCCGCCCTGTCTTCAGAGATGGTTGTGATTTATTAGTCATAGAGTCATAGAATTGTTTTGGTTGGAACAGACCTTTGCAATCTCAAGTCCAACCCCTTACCCAGCACTGCCAGGGCACCACTGACCCATGGCCCTCAGCACCACAGCTCCATGGCCTTGAAACACCTCCAGGGATCACGGGGACTCCACCCCTGCCCTGGGCAGCCTGGGCCAGCCCTGGACAACCCTTCTGGGGAAGAAATTGTTCCTCAGCTCCAACCTAAACCTCCTCTGGTGCAACTTGAGGCCATTTTTTTCTTGTCCTATCGCTGAGGTAATGATGTTTATGGAAAGCAGTGCTCTGCAGGCCCTCACTTGCCATTTCAGGAAGAGGTTCTGGTCTTTGTATAGCTGTTGTACCACTACTTGAGGAAGTCTGCCTTGGGCGTCTAGAGAAATGATGGGGAGGGCTCTTTATCAGGGAGTGCAGTGATAGGATGAGGTGTGATGGTTTCAGACTGAAAGAGGATAGATTTAGATTTAGATATAAGAAATAAATTATTCACTCTGAGGGTGGTGAGACACTGGAACAGGTTGCCCAGGGAAGTTGCGGGTGCCCAATCCACAGAAATGTTCAGGGCCAGGCTGGATGGGGCTTTGAGCAGCCTGGTCTAGTGGGAGGTGTCCCTGCCCATGGCAGGGGGGTTAGAACTAGATGATCTTTAAGGTCTCTTCCAACCCAAATCATTTGATGATTCTGTGATTTTCAGCCATCAGCAAAGCTCACCTGAGGTGCAGCAGCTGTCAGGCTGTTGCTCTGGGGCAGAGCAAGATGGATTTCATCTCCTGAACTAAGGAAAATCTCCCCTTCCTCCAGCCCCTTAAAAAGTTTAAGTTGTGCGTAATTTTCAGGAAGAGAACAGATGGAAGAAGTGTGCAGGAAGCCACCGTGCAACACCATGATGTCCAGCCTCTTCACCTCAACAGAACTGCTGGAGTTGTGTTAGGCAGTAAGATCGTGCTTCTTTTGGACTTGGGCTTCACGGTCAGGATGTGCCAGCTCACGCTGACCATGTCACATCTATTTCCACACCAAAGGAGTATCCGTTCCATGCACTGTTGTGTTGGTCCCTTTGTCAGCAGTTGTGACCAGTTGTGGGTGGGATTTCCTCACGCTCAGCTTTAAGGCTGTTTCCAGCTTTTCAGGCAGCCTTGTGCAGGTTGATGACAGTGGTTTCATGTTAACAAAACAAACCCATTCAAAAAGCTCGACTCCAAGCCTGATTTTTCTGAGCTAGTGAATGTCACAGCTTCTAACTGGAGCGTTGCATTCAGAAAGGAACCAAGAGAGCAGATTTCATTAGTGAGGGTGCATCCTCCTGCTTCCAGCTGCAGCAGGGCAGGCCCCATCTGCCTTTATCCAGGTTCTGCTTTCAGAGCTGTCACCCAGTCCCTGCTGTCTCCCTTGCTTCCCTGCTCCAGTTTGCATTCTTCTTCCTTCCCATTTTGTTCACCTCTTGTCCCACCCTCCCATTTCCCAATTGCTTTGCCTCTGGCACCCTCTGAACCACAGCTCCTGGAGTGCTGATCAATCTCTTTACCTTAACAAACCTCAGATTCAATAGCAGGAGTTGGAACTCTACAAGGCCTTGGAGAAGACTCTGACCTTCATCCTGGACTGCCTCAGCCCAACTCAAATGTGCCAGAAAGGAGGAGATGCCATTGATTTAGTGCTTCCCACATCAATCTGGATGGTTCACTTCAGAACCGTCCCAGTTCCTGTAACCCTACATTGGAGCAATCTTTTGTGACACTTAGTATTTTACACACCATGGTCTGTTTACTGGAACGAGATCGTGGAGGAGACCAAGGACTCAGCCAAAATGTGTAGAGGTGCATGGTTACAAAGAGTTCTGTTGTACAAAATCTGTGAAACATGGTCTGAACATTAGTGAAATGAAGCCAAAATATATAGTCAGATACTTAATTATTACACGTGAAAAATCTAATTTTGAAATGCAGTCAGAGGACCTCACTCCACAGAAAAATCAGCAGTGGGAACCATTTGGGACTTTTGTACTCTTTCAGCATTAGTATGCCCCTAGGTTCCTCATTTCACCAGTTCAGCTGCAGTGTTCTTAGATAAATGTATGTGCATCTGTTTTCCTCTGTGCAATTCTCTGTGGAGGAGGCTCCGGGGAGACCTTCTTGTGGCCTTTCAGTACTTAAAGGGGGAGAATGTGAGAAAGATGGGGACAGTGTTTTTATTGAGGCCTGTTGTGACAGGACAAGGGGTGATGGTTTTAAACTAAAAGAGGGAGACTTAGACTGGGGAGAAGGAAGACATGTTTTACTGTGAGGGTGGTGAAACACTGGCCCAGGTTGCCCAGAGAGGTGGTAAAAGCCTCATCCCTGAAAACATTCCAGGACAGGGCTCTGAGCAACCTGTTCTAGTTGCAGATGTTCTAGTTGCAGAGATTCCTGCTCACTGCAGGGGGTTGGAGTAGATGACCTTTAAATACCCCTTCCAACCCAAACCATTCCATGATTTGATGTGCTGTTGGTGGCCTTTGGCAAGCTGGCTAGTTGTGCCCTTGGCAAAATGGAGAGAAGACCCTATTTGTGGTATAGTTAAGCAACAGATGAGTTCAGTGTCTCGTGGACCTTTTGAGGTGACTGTATCATATACAGAGGGCAGTCTTTGGTTTGAAGGGAATAGAATCATAGAATGATTTGGGTTGGAAGGAACCTTAAAGATCATCTAGTTCCAACCCCTTGCCATGGGCAGGGGCACCTTTCACTAAACCAGGTTGCTCAAAGCTCCATGCAACATGGCCTTGAATACTTCCAGGGTGTCTTAATCTTTTTATTTCTTCAGCAGGAGAATTGGAGGGCTGGATGTCAGAGCAGTACTGCTCCTTTCTGACATAAACTGCATGAAATAAACAGCATAAATTAACAGTGCTGCAGGTAATCTGCTACAGGGGTATTTTTCATTGCCCTGGAACAGAGGCTGTGTACGTCAGTGAGATGTGCATTTTAAATGAGTAAATACTTTCTAAAATTAGTTCCATTTATGACCTCTGTTGATCCTGACTTGGTGCCAGCTACATTGGGGTTGGTGTCAGCAATATTGCTGCCATATTTACCAAGAGCTGAATGACAAGATGAGATGATCGTGGTGCTTTCAGGCAGAAACCCTGATTGAGCTGGTTTAGAAGCAGGAGGGGTAGCTGCAGACTCAGCATTTCACTGCTCATCCTTCGTGTTCTGCTTGCTGCTTAAACCTTTCTCTGTTACAGTGTTTGCTGTCAGAGAAGATCACCGGTCAAACAGATTTCTGACTTTTTATTGGGTTACTTTGATCCACTTCCTCTGACCCTGGGTGGAAAACCACTCTCTCATTTGCTGTGGAGCTGGTTCCCAGGTGTTAGACTGGGTTTTATTCTCCAAGAGTTTCTCCTGTCGATGGTGTGTCAGATGGGAAAAGCTGCTGAGCAGGGATAAGTCTTGTTACTAAAACGATTTAACTTGATGGTTTAATACATCTAAGAGAAATAATAAGTGAGAGAAAATTCACCTACTAAAAAAAATCATTCTCAAACTTGAAGAAAGTTTAGATTAGTTAAAGTTTTATTTCCCTGTGTTGAATTCAAGGGGGTGATGGTATCCACACAGCAGAAAACATGGCTAGTTGATGACAGATGATGCTTAAGTTCAAAGACCAGAATAACTAATCAGCAAATACTATGTCTAGAGACTTTTTTTTTTTCCTTTTTACTCTTTGGAGTTGTTATCTGTGTGGTTTTTATCCTTTTGAGAAATGAAATGAATCAAGGTGATTCTTAATGACATATATCCTGTCCTGGTCTGAACTGGACAAAGTGCTCACTGCCCTTGAGTCCCACAGTGGTTTTGCCCCAAAGATAATGTCACCTGCTCCTTTGCATACAGGCCAAGAATACTGTAGAAAAGCCTTGAAACTTGAATGAAACTCTGAATGAAAAACAAATAGAAGGAACACAATTGTTTAATGTGAGATTTTAAAATAAAAGTGAAGCAGGTTTGCTTCTTCCAAACTTGCTGGGAGAAGAAACAGACAGTTAGAGAGTATTTGCTTAATGGCAGGTTATGGAAACTGTTGATTGCAGTATTTTTTAGCTATATTGTGCTCTGAGTGAGACCTGAGTGGTTTATTTTATGTGGGATTGAGTGGAAAGCTCTTTGGAAATAGTAGGTACCTAATGCAGAAGTTATCTGGAGGTCTCTATGATGACAGCATTACCTTCTTAGAAAGCCTTTTGTAGCTCAATGTTCTTCTTACTCTCTAGAGCTTTAAGCATTAGTGGAATCCCTTCGTCTCCAGACAAAGCCAAGGGAACGAAGGTGTGTAACAGCTGGGTCTCTAACCACCCATTCTGCTTTTTATTTTACTTCAGGAGGCCACTTACAAAGTCCAAACAGGATGTAAGCAGGGTGTGAAGTTGATATTTAAGCGACCTGAACAGAGCATAGTGTTGTAATGTCAGTGCTCATGATGTGCTTCAGCCCTCAACATACCCGTTTCTGGCTCTGTTGGACCAAACACGGTATCTTTAGCTTAGAAGCATGAGGAGTTTTCCCCCTCTCATTCCAATGTATAAACACCCGAGATCATGCCCTTTAAAAGCCACACTTTTGTGGTATAACGTGCCTCTTTGGAACTGACTGAATAAGGAAGGTGAAATATTGATGGGCTTGAGCAGAGATAGTTTAGGGACAAGTCTCACAGATGAAATTTTGCTGCTTGATTTCACAGTGATTGGATTTTACCCGAATGTTTTCAACTCACCCTCCCACAACCACTCCCCCAAGTAATTTGTAGGACTCAGGCTTCCACGTGGGTACGTAATTCATGGAACATTTGGCAAGAGAGAGCTGTGAAGACCTTGCAGCAAAAGATGAGGAAATCTGAACTGCAAAATCCACCCGGATTATGACGAGCTGTTCATGGGAACTTTACGCTCTCCAAAAGTGGCACATAACAAACGTTAGCTATTTTAACTCGTGTTATTTGACACGGGTAATAGTAAAACCAGGAGTAATTCAGAGGAAGTAGATTCAACTTCAGAAAAATTTCCCAGGAAATCCACAAGGTTAGGAGAAAATACATTGCCATGACTGTAAGCCCCCCAAGGTACCCACGGAGAGATCACATGGTGGGTTTAATGGATATGCCAGGCCCACACCAGAGACAGAGGATAGCTTGGACCTGGGAGGATCTTATTTTTCCATTTATAATTCTGATTATGAAGCAAATTGTACGTTGTCCATGGGTAGGAAGCCAGTTAGACAAAAGGCGCGGCGGTACTGAAAGGGCACACGGGGGAGGGAGTTGGAGCAGTGCCTTCTGCCCCTGGGAGAGAGCTCCAGCTCTCCTCTGATGGCTGAAATTCTTTCAAACACTTAAAATAATCACATCATAAGATGATTAAAATATCAGGAGAGTGTGGGGGTCGATTGGCTGGTGTTAAGTAATCAAAGCTTAATGGAAAGACACAGATAGCCCTCAAAGGAGGGAGGGATTCAATGAGAAGAACAGATTTGCTTTTCTTTTTCAAGTACAGGCAGCATGTTTAGTTGCAGCACTTTGTGATACAAACTCTAGTGTACAAGGACAAAGTGCCACGCGGGTTTAGGAAGGGCAAGATCACATTAAATTAGCACCATTCACATGTAAGTGGAATTAGGAGAAAGGTGGAAATTTTCTCTTTCTTAGTTGTAATGTGCTCAATAAGATAACTATTTTTTTTTTAAGATATGAATAACATAATTCCAGTGTGCTTTGTTTCAGTGTACTTCATGCATCTATTATAATATATTTCCTCTGGTTTTTTTATATGTGAAAATGTTCTTTCAGGAGCAGAAAAGATTTGATGTAGAGAGGAGATGGTGGTTTTCTGGTGCAGTTTCCTAGATTCAATTCTTACTGCAAGCTAAATGGTTCTGTTACCTGCATGTGTTGTTAACTACGTCTGGAAAATTGAATTCACTGTCTCCTCGTGTGTTTCAGGTCGGCAAATTCCACCCTTAGATCCTCATGAAAATGGTAACAATGGAGCAATCAAACTGGGAAAGCAGACGTCACAGACAGGGAGGCGGTGCTGCTGACCCAACTGGATCTTTGTAGATTTACTTGAAAAACAGCACCAGTTGCTTTTCTCCCTGAGAAAGGACTTTGTGGTCTCAGTGACGTGGATCCTTATCTTGAAAGCAGTAATTTCAGTACTTCCCATGAGCAATAACGCAAGGACCAGAAGCAGGAAGCTTTACTTCAAAGGGATTTTGCAAAACCTAGTTGGAAAATCCTCTCTAATATCCTGTCAAAATTACAAAGTGCTCCAATTCTCTGTTTAAACCAATGACTGGATTGTTTTTGGGGGGGTTTTTTGGGTTTTTTTTTTTTTTTTTTTAATAAAAAGATCCTTTTATATAAAAAATTTACATTTGCTGCAAAAACTTCTTACATTGCAAAGTGGAGTTGGCATGTTTTTAGAGTTTTCTCTGTAATAATAGGTGAAAAAACCCATAAAACCTGAATTTTGGCTTAGACTTTCTGTGCCATCTTTCTAGCTGGACTCTGCTTCAGTGTTTTTCTACATCTGTAGCTTCATCTCATACTTTCAGTAAACATCAGCAAGAAATTGACTGAATTTGCTACCCAGAAAGAAAAAAATACGGATCCAAAGGGCAAGAGAGTGCAATTTTTACAGGCCAGAAGTAAAAAATCTGTGTCAGGGAGCGCTGTGTATGTGAAAGAAGGAGCTGTCGTGAAGGAGACACCGTTCCAGTCTGCTCTGGAAAGAAGTGAAGATGCAGCCACTGTGCTTTGCCTGAACTGATTCCCTTTCCAGGGCATAGGCTTCATTAATTACTGAAATCACAGAAAGAACGTAAATGCCAGCGTAATCTCCACCACTTACCGAGTTTCCTCCAGATCTGTGCCCCAGACCAAAGATGTCTCTGCTCAAAGATGCAAATTCCTTGGTTTCTTGGTTGGGTGCCACAGTGCCCAACTCCTCATGGTCTCACTGCCACACTCCACGAAGTCTTCAAGTGAGAAGAATGATATTTCTGGACAAAAACAGCGTTAAGAGAGCACAATATAATTTGGGGTTAAAGGCTGGAATCTAATAAAGCAAAGCAGAATGTTTCTTAACAAATGTAATCTGTGAATTTGTGGAGTGGGCTCCTCACTCACGTGAGGATGTGGTTACAGAAGACCCACTGCATGATACCTTTGAACCTTGATGGGCTTGAAAATTGCAGTGTAGGGAAAAAAAAAAAATCCAGTAGGTGGTAGAAATAATGTCAAACTCTGTGTGTTCTCCACTTGCATCTTTTATGAATGTGTGTGACTGAGATGATAAAATCCCAATTTATCTTCTTCATCAGCGTGATTGGAAATCAGAAGTAGGGTAGAAAATGCAGGCTTCAGAACCAGAGCCCAGCCTGCATTCCACAACAGGAATTTGTTCTCTTGTGAGGAGAATTAACCTTGCTGCACATTTGCTGGGGGCCTTATGAAAAGCCAACAAAAGGGGAAAACAACTTTCCGTAATAAATCATCAACAGGCAGGCCAGAGCTGGGTTTCTGTGTTTATACATAAAAACCAGACCTTACTGCTTGGTCATGAGATTGCTTTGATAAAATGGCACTAATTATTAGGGCTTGAAACAGAGCCAGCTAAAATCAATGGGAACGTTTCTTTGTCCTCAGAGAGCTCAAAGTAGTTATAAGTGGGAAACGTCCTGCTGGGGTTTATCTAAGAATCTAAACTGAATTAGTTTTTTTCACATATAATCTATTTCTCAGATAATTTGGACTCCTTTGAAAGCACTCACTCGAAAATACACCCTTGGATAACAGAGAGACTCAGCTACCGTGAGAAAGGATATTTTGGGTAAACTTTCAGTTGTCACCCGTGCTGATACACGATCCACGGCGCTGCTTCATTGCGGCAACTATTCTACAGATAATCCAGGGTTATTTAAGTGAAATTCAGCAATTGTTGTTGATAGCTGGGGAGGGAGATGGGCTCCTTGAGGGACTGTTTCATCTCATCCCAGTATAAGCAGATCTCTGCCAGGGGTGCCTGGCTGTGGAGGGAGAGTGTTAACCTGGCCTTCAGCACTAAGGAAATACCAAACTTACTGACATCACAGATTTATATCATTTATGAGATCTGTAACCCAGTGCTGCAAGAGATCTGGTTCTTCCTAAATAAAACCCAGTGAGAGGCTCGACCTGTCACCAAGGTGAGATTGAACCCACGTTTCTAAAGGTGTCAGAAATGTTAGTTCAATTTATAGCAGTTATTTTTTAAGCTTTCATAACTCTTTGTGGCATATTTCTTTTTCATTTTTTTTAATGTCACATCTCAAAACTCATTAAACCCTACCTGAGATGTCTGAAAGCTTTGTAAACGATTCTGAGTACCCTGCATACTCTTAATTTATGCTGGAGCTGGCAAGTGATGCTGATCCATACAGGATATTGGCCTGAACAACCAGCTCTCGACAGCTGCTGTTGCATGTGAATCAGAACAGGTTTATATGTTAAAATAGTTTAAATTCAGAAGTTGTTACAGTGGATCTCCAGCAGACTTCTAAAATTCAAATGCTGGCTAAGTAGGCTCAAATATATTTTTTTTGCATTGGGTGGACCAAATCTAAATCACCTTATTCTGCTTTTAGTCCAAAAAAAAAAAAAAAAAAAAAAAGTATTCTGGTTACGTAACCTTCTTGAGGTTTGGGTTATGGTGGGAACTCTGAAGTCACAGGTGAAAAAATAAGGGGCTGGTGTGTTGTGCAGAGCTGCTCACATTTTCTTTGAGGACAGGGCTCTCTTTCGACGATGATGTTGCCTCTCTGCTGTTTGCTGAAGTGCAGCTTCAATGTGCCTCTTCAAATAGGAACCATTTAAAAACAGTTTGTTTTTAAACTTGGGATTTTCAAATGTAAAATTCTTCTTCTTTTTGTTGCCTGCGTTGCTTAGAAAGTACCACCCCCCTTCATAAACAGCCAGAAAAATAACATACAAAAAAAAAAAACCCAACCCAAACTCAGAGTCAAAACTTCAGCAGCAGAATTCCTCTAAGTAGTTCATGGGTGGTGAAAAACTAAAATACTGTCCAGAAGCACCTGACTCTGTAGCTGATCTGCTCTAATAATAATAATACTATTAATAATAATAACAATGCTGCAGTTCAAGGTTGGCCAGCTGGTGCTGGGTTTGTCCACAGTGGGTTTTTCACAAGAGAACTGGCAGCAGGACCGAGGCACAGTCTGCAAGTGCCGAGGATGTTTGGTGGAGCTTCTCTGCACCGTGACTCAAGACTGTTGAGCATCCAGTTGCAGGCGACGTGCTTTTCAGGCTCGTCATGAACTAGTTTAATAACAAGACTATGAAGGAACTAGTTTTCATATATGCTCTGCATATGTGTGTGTATATAAGTACAGTTTTATATTGTTATGCTGACATGTAGTGGTTTTTCACTATGGTTCTCGTATAGTGCACATTGTATTCTGTAATTCCCTTTTTTTTTGTTAATGATTGTTCCACCTTTATGATTGAAAAGTTACAAATCAAAGGTAGCAAGAAGATGGAGACACAAGTTAGGTACAACTGTTAATTTGTCATTCTTATGTGTGAAAGTGGCTTATTATAGGAAAAGTTTCTCTTGCAGACTGAGAAATCAAAAAAAGGCCATTTTTAGCCAAGAACTGGGACTCAGAAGTGATAAAGTAACACTCAAAAAAAAAAAAAAAAAGGAGAGAAAAGAAAGTGATTATTTTTATTCATGGTACAGCAAGGTCCATCTACGGTGCTGACATGTAACATGGGTCTGTATCAATCCCTGGAAAAGTCATCTCTTGTCTTCACTAATCCTTCACGGCACGTGGTAATGAGCGTGGCGAGCTAGATTATACGTGCGAGCACTCGGACTGTAGTCACACCTTTCCAGTACAATGATGATCCCCTGTCCTATGCTGCCCGTAATTATTTAAACCAGAGTCAGTGATGAATTGTCAGTTTAAAAATGCCTGCTAAGTTTTCTTCCTCTGTTTTGTTTCTATAAGGGCTTTGACTGGGCTGGACCCACTCGCTTCATGTATGGGACGCTGCAATCTGTTAATACTTTACCTTCTGTTTTACATATTAATTGTATCATACCTAATAATATTCCCAACCCCCCAAACCATAGTTTTTGTGTTTTATTTAACCAACAATTAACGCTAATAAACATTTTAAATACCTCCAATTTGGGGATGTCTCTGGTTTCAGTCAAGTCGTACAAAATAAATCGCAGTTTTGACATCAATTTGCTCTTGAGAAAGGGCTGTTTGCAGTCTGCAGGTTGTTAACCTGGGATTTAAATGCAGCTTGGAAGGTGTGTGGCTGAGCTTTTAGCAGAAGCTGAATGTGTTCCAGGGGATCCTGCAGTGCAGGTGAACTTTGAAAAACCAAAAGAATTTTACTTGAAAAGTTGTTTATTTTTCCATGAGAAGAGAGGTGTCTGAATGACCAGCCTGGAAATTTGGAATAGTAGCTCTCAGTAGAAAGTGATTTTACAGTTACTACTTGCTTTGAACAGTGACCATGCCTAGTATGGCTCATAAGACACTTCCCCTTTTTGTACATTTTTATTTTGGTGCCACATTTCTTTGTTTTTCCCCTACTTTATATCCCTCAAAGTTGTTGTTGGGAGTTAAGAAGTAACACTCCCTTAAAAAAATTAACACTCCCTTAAGAAGAATGCAGTATTTCAGACTTCCTACTATTATTGTTTCAAGAGGTCTTTAAACTCAGCAGAAATTTTTTGCCCTGTCTGAAACTCCTATTTCCAAAGTTGTTACCACAACTACCAGGACTATGAATAAAGGGCTGGAGATTTTTATAAGGAAAGCAGGTTTTTGGAATAAGGCTTTTTTCTAAACACCACAATAAATTCAACACACACACAATAAGCACAGTAAATTAAATAACGGCACAGGGCACCATTTCTCTAGGTAAAGAGAAACCAGTATTTCAAATGGGATTATGGGAGTTGTGAGTGTAGCAACTGCTGGAAGAAACCCAGCAGGATCCATTCCCTGCTTTAAAACATTATAATCACACTGTTGGCAGCAGGGGAGGGGGGGATCATGCCCCTCTGCTCCCAGGGCTCTGGGGAGACCCCCCTGCAGTGCTGGGGCAGCTCTGGAGTCCTCAGCACAGCAGAG
>JANIJG010018641.1:5508-15619 GCA_024611175.1 Megaceryle torquata
CCCCCCTGCCAATGGCAGGGACACCTCCCACTAGAGCAGGTTGCTCAGAGCCCCATCCAGCCTGGCCTTAAAAACCTTCAAGGATGGAGCTTCCACCACCTTTCTGGGCAACCTGTTCCAGTGTCTCACCACCCTCGTGGTGAAGAACTTCTTCCTAATGTCCAATCTGAATTGACCCATCTCTAGTTTTAATCCATTCCCTCTAGTCCTACCCCTACCTGACATCCTAAAAAGTCCTTCCCCAGCTTTCTTTGTAGGCCCTCTTAAGATACTGGAAGGCCAGCATTGTTGACTCCTCCATGGTAAATTGATCAGAAGACTTAAGAGGATGTGCCAATAGTCTGTTTAGTTACCACTGCCCAGAGTGATCTGTGGTTTTGCTTATAATGTGCACTAGCCTGGTGGTTGCACAG
Source organism: Megaceryle torquata (assembly GCA_024611175.1). Lineage (NCBI taxonomy): Eukaryota > Metazoa > Chordata > Aves > Coraciiformes > Cerylidae > Megaceryle > Megaceryle torquata. The sequence continues at coordinate 5,922 of JANIJG010018641.1, forward strand.
TTTCCTGCCTGTACAGCAACTGATTGGACACTGGGGAGATGATGAGATGTTTCAGAAGAGCTTTACAGGATTTTAAGAATTCAATATGTAGATCACCCTGCTGTCCAGTGGCTCCATAGTGCCCAAACACAGACCAAGGCCAATGGAGGATATGGTCTATTGACCTTCTTAATCTTTGTTCAGAGAAGAGTCAAAACCAAATGTTCCCATAGCACCAAAAGCCAGCTTTTGCCAGTTTTCTCTGCTGCTTCCCATCTTGTGAGTCATCCAGTGATGGGCTAAGCACAGATTACCTGTAGTGCTGGGGGAACTGTCATTTCTAGGCTGGCCCTCCACGAGACATTCTAGCCAGTGTTTCCCACCCTGATTCCTAGGATCCAGCAGTGTTCTAGGGCTAAGCACCTCTGACTTTTTCCTTATATTCTCCTCATAAGTACTGGAATCCAGTGTACTGCAGAGCAGCATGAGTTGCTTTGTCACCTCCTTTTACCTTGGCTTATCATGTGGCTGCAGCACAGGTGCAGATCCACTCTCTGCTTTCGTTCATTGCATTGAAGGAGCAGGAAGGAGAAAATACTTGTCAGGGAAAAAGGGACAGATGAGTGAGAGAATGTAGACACAGTGCTTTGGCCTTCAGCATACAGATGCTAGGGCCCTGATCCTTCATCCCTCTGCCATGGTCAGGTTGACAGTAGTTCCCCCAATACCACTTACTGACAGGAAGAAGCTGGCTGCTATTTTTGTTTTCCAGTTCACTTGACATTCCTGGAGTTCAAGACCACATTTTCTCTCAGATGTCCTCTCAAGTCAGTGGTCCTTTCATTTCTGTTATTTAATGGGAGCCTCTTCATCCAGATCTTGTAAATGCTGTCCAGCCTGACTGATAATCAGAATGACCAGTGCTTTTAAGAGCTTTCTGAGTGGTTAGCTGGACATCCCACTGAAGTATAAGGCTGTGTCTTCGCATCAAGAGAATCTTCTCTGATGGCCATCATGTGGGTGCCCTTGTGTCTCTGTGAGGCTTTTTCAGACCCAGACAAAATTCTGCAGCAGATTTTTCCTTTCCCCCCTCAGAGAATGTGTTGTTGGAGCTGAAACATTTTTAATCCTTTAAGGTCAAAAGTTGCTTTAGGGGAGGAAATCTGCAACCTAGCTGGCAAAGCTGTACTAGCAAATGCTTGAAGAGCTTGAATGAGAGAGATTTTGGCTCTCCACATCTTCCTTACTTCTGTCTCATCAGTGACTGTCCTTTCTCACTGTAGCTTCTGGCTAGTTTTATTGCCTCCACCTTGTCTTTGCCAAGGTAACCAGGATCTCCTAAGAAGGTTTTGGCTGTTTCTGAGCTCACATTGATTTGTCAGACTGTTTTATCTTTTAAAGTCTTAATTTGTGGCTCAGTGTATAGGCTTAGGAGTATAAAGCCTTCCCTATTGTGTAGATGTAAAAGCCTGAATTAAAATATATATTTGGGTATCTAAATTGATGGGTTGTGTTTTCAGGTCTCTTTTTTAGAAGAGTCCATTAATTCTCACTGCCTTTAGTAGAAGCTGCTGTTCAGCACTTTGAGAACTGAAGCTGCTTTCTACTTTGCTGAACTAAGGGCTTTGGTTCCCAGCTCTAGCAAGACCTTAATCTAGTATTATTTGTCTTGAAATTAAAACAAACAGAAGTGTTTTAATTAAAGCATTTAAGCTTAGAAAGACTGCAGTGGTGACTGGACCATTTCCTTGATTCCATGGCTTTGTTACTGGCAAGGAAATAGTTGATGTATTTATTGGTTTTCAGTTTCTCCAAACATACAGTCTGTTTATGTTACCTAAAGAAGCTTAAAGTTTAGGTTCAAAAAGATTAAAAAGTTGAATGATCTTGTTACCAGTGCATAATCTGGCATTGCGTTTGCTAAAAGCAGAATATGGCTTGTTTCTTTTTCAGCAAGTTTAAAAAAAAAAAGTAGCTTTGCACTTAAGACTCTGTAAGAAAGTATATTGAGTTGATTTTTCTGATCCTGGTTTCCAGAACATTAGCCTGTGATGTCACTCACTTTCATTTTCTTGTAACCATTTGCAGAGAGATGAAGAAGAGCAGTTCCAGTTTTGGTGGGGTACAGATAGTAGGCATGAGTGCTACCCTCCCTAACTTGGGACTCCTCGCCTCATGGTTAGATGCAGAGCTATACTGCACAGATTTCCGCCCTGTGCCCCTCAAGGAGTGGGTGAAGATTGGCAGCAGCATTTATGACTCCTCCATGAATTTAGTGAGAGAATTTCAGCCCAAGCTTCAACTGAAGGTAACAAAACTCTGAGCAGTGGCTTTGGGGTAACACCTTTTGTACAGCTAAAGTTAAAAAGACAGCTACTGGTATGTGTGTATTTTTTTTTTTTTAATAGGTAACATTCCCGACCTCAGTGTTTACTTTGTAGATTTTATGTTCAAACTAAAGATAGGTTGGTTGGGTTTTTTTTGTCTTCTGATGATTTAAGCAAAAAACCAAAACACACACTCATGAAGTTCTTGAATTTTGTTTAATCTGACTTGAAGACAAAGTTGACTATGGAGCTATCTTGTCTCTGAGCACTTGACAGGTGTAAAGAGCTTGATTCTCCCCTTACCCACCCCTCTATTTTGCATCCTGGACTCTGCTTCACTTTGATAAATGAAGATAAATATTTCCTAGATAGGCCAAGGAATTTGCATTAATCATTGGGAGAATATATTTGCATTAAAATGTGGTATCGAACCTGCTTATGTTAAACTGCTAAATGATCTAATTGTGACAGTGATTAGAAGGCAGATGTCCATCCTGATTCTTCTGAAGCTCTTTTCAGTATTTAGTACTTCTGTGCACTTGAAAAGGATATAAAAAATTAAGGCTAAGGTACTATAATGATTGGGAAGAAGCAGATGTGTAGAAATGGGAAATGTGCACTTCTGACTCGTAGGTTCTTTTTCTATGTATGGAGTCTTTGAAGGGTGAATTATCTCCCCAGTCCTTTCAACTGTTCTCTATAGTAGTTGGACAATATGGGCTGAATGCCAGCAATATTTTGGAATATTTTGCACCCAGTTCTCCTTGTGCACCAATGTTACATTATTAATAGCGTGGTGGCACAGCAAAGAAAAAAAGATCCTAGAAACAAAAGGAAATGTCTGGGACAAGAGTATCTAGGAGCTTGCTTTTATGTTGAGAAAATGATGTTGCATCTTCTTTTCTGGGTATTTTTTGAAGTAGTTTCAATAGGTACTAAATTAAGTGAAAGAACTGAATTAGGCTCATGACTCAACAGTTTAGGGCAGTTGGCTTGTTTTATAAGAGCCAGGTGATCTTCTCAGGCTTTAAATCTATCACTGGACTTTCAGACTTTCTGTGCCTCAAACTGGACCAGGAAAGGGAAAGTGATGACCTCATTGCTTCTGCTGAATTTGGCTGAATCCTTACCGAGCTCTTGATTTGTATATGCAGTTCATGCCATTGTTACCCTGTTTTCCTTTGCATTTTGGTACTTTTTATTTCTTGCTGTTTGCCTACCTTTTTTCTCTTCCTCCTTTGGCCTGCCTGTTGGAAGAGAATCTGGCTTAGCCAAGAAAATTCTATCAGTCGCAGGAGCTGTTAAGATCTTAAAACCAAAAAGGCAAGCTGTAAACAGTAGGATTTTGATGCACATCTATATGAGTATCCATAAAAGCCTTTTGCTGTGCTTCAGACACTTGTAGTCTTTGGTCAGCAGTACTTGCTGGGTGCATCTTACTGGGGATGTGCAGACTACTACATTGTGTGCTCTTAGTTCAGACATCCTAGATTGTAAGTCCTCTTGGCTACTGTGGAAGGATGTTTTCACTCGAGGTTCTTCCTAGTTCTTCCCTACTGCTGTTAGCCACAGCATTGCAGTGATTTTTTTGTGCATTGTGTGGCCTTCACTCAGGAAAAGATTTATGAAAGCGAAGTGATCGTACTAGTGCTTGGACTTCCTAAAGCAAAACAGAAACTAAGGTAACAGTGCTCATCTTCTTTGTTTGCTCCTCTTTTTGACTTGAAGTAGAAGATTCCTACTGTGACACAGAAGAATGACAGCATTTACAAACTCCATTCAGTGTGAGAGTGCTTTGAAAATATTTTGTCTTAATTCAGGGAGATGAAGACCATGTTGTGAGCCTGTGTTATGAGACTGTTTCCGATGGCCATTCAGTCCTGCTTTTTTGCCCATCAAAGAACTGGTGTGAGAAGCTGGCAGACATCATTGCCAGGGAATTCTACAGTTTGCAACAGACAGAGAGTAAGAGAAAAGTGGTTAAAAGTGGTTAATAGAAGACTGTAGTATGCACAGTGCCTTTAATAGAAACTGGTTTTATTAGAAACTATAAAAATATTTTCTCTCTCAAGGTTCTGAAAAAAAATCAGCCTTTGCCCCAGTTGTTGTAGACAGAGAAGGGATTGATGAGGTTCTGGATCAGCTAAAGCGTTCTGTCTCAGGCCTGGACTCTGTGCTCCAACGTACTTTGCCGTGGGGAGTGGCATTTCATCATGCAGGTATTCCTGAGTATCTTAGTCTTGAATTCTGTAAAATGGTCGTCATATGGGTTCTTTTTGCTGTAGTTACCAGCAATTTACAAGTTGCTTTTTGACGCCTTCTCTAGTTTATGACTGAATTAAAATGCTTTGAGAATCTCCCAGTTAGCGGTAATCTTGTAATTTTTTTTGTTGTGGTCGAAGACTTTAGTTATTAACTAATTGTTATGATAAACCTCTCTGTTGTGTTGTATAACAGCAACTTTTTAAATACAACTTTTTGTTTGTTTTTTGGTGTGTGAAATGCCTGAGAAAATAGGTGATTTACAGCCCAAGCATTTTCAAGTTGTTGCCAAGGCTGCCAAGAGTATTCCAGAGCAACTTTCCTCAACTTAATACTGAAATAGATGAGTAAAATAGAAGTACAACAATGAAAATAAAAATAACAGGAGCATGTGCCATGAATGCTTCTCTCTAGATCTTTTACTTCTTTCTAAGTGTGTGATTGTGTATGTTACCTGTTGGTCCACTGAGAGAAAGGACGGACTGAAAGAGAGAACAGTAGCTATGGCATTAAATATGTAGGGGGAATAATTCCAAATGCTTATAGAGTGTGGATTTCTTTCTCAATAATAAAATTGGCCTGAAGCCCTCAAGGAAATACAGAAAGATACATATTAGACCTGTAACCTAAAACAGAAATAATGAAGAGGGATTCCAGGGTCAGGATGGGAAATGACTAAATCCTAGTTCCCTACTGTGTTTGTTACATCCAGTTTTCTTCTTTCTGTTTTATTCATTTACTTGCAGTGCTTGTAGCCATGTAGGTAATAGTTGTTCATCTTGCTCCAATGTGTCCGAGCACCTTAGAAAAGCTGCTTTATATCTGTTGCTATCAACTGAATAATGAGAAGTTAATGGTGAAATTTTGCTTCACTTACAGTTTGAAAGAAGTTAACTGAGATAATGTTGCAAGTCTAGTTCCTAACACTGAATGGTGAATGCTCGTTAAGTTTGTTTGTTCTTAGCAATAATATTTTTAGCTCTGAAATGCAGTCTCACCTTTACTAGCTTCACTAAAAGTCATCTCTCCTTAGGCCTTACTTTTGATGAGCGGGACATCATTGAAGGAGCCTTTCGCCAGGGCTTGATTAGAGTCCTAGCAGCGACCTCCACGCTCTCATCTGGAGTAAATTTGCCTGCACGCCGAGTAATTATACGAACTCCCATGTTTGGTGGCAAACTGCTGGACATTCTCGCTTACAAACAGATGGCTGGAAGGGCTGGCAGGAAGGGAGTAGACACAGAGGGTAAGCAGAGGCTTTATTAACATTCCCTAAGAACAGCGTTAACCTGATTAAATCCAGGGCAGTGCTTCACAATTAGTGACTAATCATGATGAATTCCTTTGGTATTCAGTATGATTAAGTTAATCAAGATGAATTTGTTTGGTATTAACTGAGTGAAATTTGTAATTCCCAGGGGATTCTTTTCACTGCATGAGACTTACTTTGGTATTTACATATCAGTTACTTCAGGAATCGTCTGTTTTCTCCTTGGATTTCTTGTTAGCTTCTAAGGCCTTGGTGGTGTTCATTTGCCTTAGTTCTGTGATCCATGGTCAGTTTACTAAATCCTTCAGAGTTTCAGTGAGAAAATTTACAGTAAACTCTCATTAGACAGTCCTAAAATGTAAGAAAAGCATTTAAAGTCTAAAACCATAATTTGACAAACTTTTTCTGTTGCTTGAAGTTGTGATTTGGATTTATTAAACTTCCACTAAACTTAAGCATAACTTTTATGGATCTTGCAAACAGGAATGTGATAGAGAGACAGTAGCTTGTAGATAACAGGCATATAGTTTATGACACCATATTATTTTAATTTGCAATGGAAATTTATCTTCATGGATGATATTTGAAAAAAAAAAAGTATTATACAAGTAAAACCAGTAGAAAATAAGAAGTTCAACAGAAGCAGGAAGTGGGCTTTGCCCTACTGATGGTTTGATTGGTGCTTGCTGGAATGCTATGTAAGCAAACTCTTCTTACATTTAACTTTCTTGCCAGAGTAGCATAGCAACAGAGCATTTTACGAGCTATATCTCTGTGAGGTATCCTATGTGTCAAAGAAAAGGGCAGCTGCATGCTGTATTTTGAAATTTTCCAGACTTTGTCATTTGAGTGTCACTGGCAGGTATAAAATACATTAATCCTTGAAGTTTTGGTTTTGTTATGTTCTTTTTTTCCCCCCTTTTCAAGTTACAATAATTAGTACCCTTTTTTGACAGTTCTGATGTGCCTGTGTTTTACACAGTAAGCAGTTGATTTTTTGCTGATAAGCTTCATGAATGTACCATTTTTTCCCCCCTCTGTGGAGTCTTTTGGATGAGAACATAAAGCTATGTTACCAGCTGCTACTCTTTCACAGAGCAGGGAGACTGGAAGACAGCAACATCATCTGGAAAAAAAGACTTATATGGTTATGAAATTCATCTGCCAGACAGAAGATAAATTCTGTTGGGTTCATTTCCTCCTCCCCTCCTAACTTGGTAGTGTTGGATTGTCTCAGGTTTTGATTTTTTTTAATTTTTTTTTTTTTTTCCTGATTTGATAAAAATTAAAACCCCATAATTTTAGGAAATGGAACTGGATTATTTTTGCATTCATCAAAACTGTCACGTTCCCAAGGTGAAATAGATAAAGCTGAACAAAACCTAGAAATATAATAGGGGCTTTTTTTGCCTTTATTAAAGTTTAATGGCTAGGCAGCCAGAGCCTTCTGGTGTTTGTCTAATCTAATGCTAACCTAGACTTTCCCTCTCATCTGAAATGTTCAATAAGGGATCTTGGAATAGCATAATGCCTTTATTTTTATATTTTTTTTAACTGTTTACTTTGTTGCAATTATTGGCTTTAAGTTCTCAATGGCATCATGGGAAAGGGTTTTCCCAAGTCCTGAATGTCTGTCAGATAATGTAGAGCCAAGTGGCTACCCATGTTCTGTTAGATTTACCATGCTGAAGAGTCAAAGCTTTCAGGGGAACTGTAAATACATCAGAACCCAAATAAAAATGAATTAACGTTCTTTACTGCTAAAATCAAAGCAAGCTTTACTTTCACAAAACAATGCTTGCAGGCAGTTTATCTTCTGTACTCCCTACTTTGGCCAAAGTACCTGGTCAACGGATGTTAAAAGTTCCACCTGACAGGATAAAAAAAAATCTGAGACACACATTATCTGAGCATGTGTTTCATCCTGTAACTCATTTATATAATCATGTTTAAGCTGTATTCAGTTAAATCACCTACGCAGCGTTTGTGGTATTTGTTCTGTTCCTTAAATTTAAGTGCAATTGTGTTTACATGACCTCTGGATTTGCTAATTACTGTAACATTACCATGGCTATGATTTTATCATAACTTAATATTCCTAGATCTTATTAAGATACTCAGTACCAGCCTTACCTTGGTGTCCAGACTATGCACACTTAAATCTTAACAAGTTATCATAAACCGATCGTGATATTTACTGTACAGCTAATCCAAAGCTAACACTCTCTTCTTAGTCAAAGGTAAGCTTGTCCTAGCCATAATTCACTTATCCTGTGCCTATTGACAAAGCTGCTAACTAGCTAGGTCTCCTAGGGACCTAGTTTCTCTCTAATGGCTTTGTTGAAAAAAATCTCCTTTATGTGACTACTGCATTTTCCATGGGTAGTCTTGTGCTATTATCTCACTAGAGGAACAGGCCCATCATTTTTACTTCTGTTCCATGGCTCTGGGAATTTTGTCTCCCATAGAATTTCAGTAGTTAGATATTAACAATGTCTGACAGAGAATTTTAAGGTAACCTATATTTAGATGTACTTTCAGGAGAAGCCATTCAGGATACTTAATATTTTATGTGTGTGTGTATATACTATTATATGAAAGTTCAGAGAATGCATTGTTACTTAGATTAGTAACTCTGGATTTCTGAATTACTTTGGTATCTATCTTGTGTTTCAGGAGTGCAAGCTGGTTGAACTAGCATGAATTGTCAGAGTGCTGTTCAGCTTTTATGTTTTCTTCTTGCTTTTGAGAACCTTTTTAATTTAATAATGTAGTGCAGAAGTAAAAATTATGCCACTGTATATTATAGTTGTAGACAATTCCAGAACGAGAAGTGTGAGTGGTTCAGCAGCAAAGCAGATACACAGGGAGGCTATGGAAGTTCCTAAGCTGATTAGGCCAGACCCTGACAAGCCTAATATGACTTTGAAATTTCCTCTGCTTTTCATTCTTAAGGACTCCACAGATGCATAATACTTACGTAGCAATGTATATACACTACTTAAGGGTACAAAGGTTTTTCTCTTATTTCAGCTTTTCCAAAAATGCCTCCAGTTTTTCATCCCGATAAATACATCCTTGATGAATTGTATGTAGTTATAACAGTGTGAAAACACAATACTGTTATTAAATTGGTTTTGTTTTGTTCATTTTGCTTGTTTGTTTTCTGTAGGTGAGAGCATTTTAGTTTGCAAGCCCTCAGAAAGATCAAAAGGAGCTGCTCTACTTCAAGGATCTCTCAAGCCTGTTTGCAGTTGTTTGCTTAGAAGAGAAGGGGAAGGTGTTGCTTCTAGCATGAAAAGAGCAATACTTGAGGTACAGGTTCAAGACTCATGGAGAGAGTTTAGAACTGTTCTTGCACTCTTGTAATTATAGGAAGGTTTCTTCTGTGACACCATCATATGTTTTCTCTGCACTTTCTTTTTCTTCTATTTCCTCCCTTGTCAACCCAAGCAGCTTCAGAAAAAAATGTAACCAGAATTATCAGTATAGGCTGGGAGAGGATATACTGGAGAGCAGCCCTGTGGAAAGGGACTTGGGGGTGCTGGTGAATGAAAAACTGGATAGGAGCCACCAATGTGCAATTGCAGCCCAGAAGGCCAATTGCATCCTGGGCTGCATCAAAAGAACTGTGGCCAGCAGATCAAGAGAGGGGATTCTGCCGCTCTATATGCCCTGGTCAGACCTCACCTGGAGTACTGTGTCCAGCTCTGGAGACACCAGCACAAGAAGGATGTAGACATATTGGAGCGTGTCCAGAGGAGGGGCACCAAGATGATCAGAGGAGTGGAGCATCTCTCCTATGCAGACAGGCTGAGGGAGCTGGGGCTGTTCAGCCTGGAGAAGAGAAGGCTCTGGGG